>BDMV01000003.1:7733151-7812757 GCA_008326285.1 Oryza officinalis | reverse complement strand
CCTGGCCAGTCTCGACATGCGGATCTCCCCAAGGCACTAGCTCCGACCCGCGCCGCTTGAGGCTGGGGCCCGAGCACGAGCCCTCGCTCAAGCCAAAGATGCAAAGGGATCGCGACACAAACCATCCTTATCACGCGCATATAGCAAGCATAACTAACATAGAAGTTAAAATTTTGTTTGATTACAGATAAGATGAAGTCAGTTTGTACAAGCGTTGGCCCAAAGGCCTCAGAAGATGAAGGAACCAAAAATTAAGAAACGCGGGGGCCCGGGGGCTCACTCCCACGCACCCGGGTCACCGGCCTCGCCGTCGCTGTCGTCGTCGGCACCATCGTCGAGAGCGAAGACGAGCCGAGGGGCCGTCCCCTCGAAGCCGTGGACGATTTGACCAGCGGCATCCTGGACTTGGGCACGCGCGTTGGCCTCGGTTCCGAGGGGGAATTCTTCAAGCGCCGTCCACGGGGAGAAGTTCGGGTCCCGGGCTTGGTAGCTCGCCAGCACGAGCTCCACCGCCCCCCGGGCGAGGTCCCTTGAGGAAGACTTAACCGTCTCCTCGATCTCCTCGGGGAGCCTTTCAAGGTCCCCGGCCATCTCCGAGACACGTTGGGCGAGGCCCCCCGGTTGGCGGCGTACTTTGGGTGCCGCCCGTGCCAGATGCCCGCCTGACGCCCGGCGCGGTCAAGGCGGGAGACGGCGTCCCGAAGCATGCCGGGCCCCACCTCGTTCGACAGCCGGAGGGCCTCAACCTCCCCGGCGGACGAGTCCAGGGCGCCCTGCAGCTCGGCGATGGTGTCCTCGGCGGCTGGAGGCGGCGGCCAGATCGCCGTGGCCTGCGGCCGCCCCGCCGCTGCGCGCCCTGCGCGTCCAGCTCCCTGCCCGCGCCTCGAGTTCAGAGGCCCGCTGGTTCAGCGCGTCCCTCTCGGCGCGGGCGCTCTTCCAGATTGCGGCGCGCCTGCTCCTCCCGCGCCGCCTCGCGGAGGAGCAGGCTGTCCGCCAGCCGCTGCGCCGCGGCCTCGGCCTCCTCGAGGGCTCGCCCCCGCTCGGCGAGCGCGTGTCTTCGCGGAGGCGGAGTGTCGGCCCCCTGATTTTTATAGCACAGGAAACCATATGTGTTTACAAATACCAACTCCCTGGATCGGTAGGTTGGTATACACACATTACAAATCTGGTACACATAGTCTGCATCGCATAGTCTTACAATACCAAATATTACATGGGAACCCGAGTAGGTTCTAATAGGCCGTGTCTGACCGGATACAATACCAAATAACATAGGATAAGCTAGGATAGCGAAGCGAGGCTGCGGCGGTCCATCTATACTCCACAGGCATCAACTGGGGATTAGTCCCTATGGTTCCTCCGTACCATCCCCCTCCTCGGGGATCAGTTCGACTGGCATGTCCTCATCATCAAAAGCTAAAAGGGTAGAAATATGCAAGGGTGAGTACCAACCGTACTCAGCAAGTCACCACTATAGAAATGCAACAAATGCATATAGGGATCCAAGGCAGGTTTTGGTTTATTTGCGTAAAGCCAGTTTTCGCAAGTTATTTCACAAGCCTATGACCTAGCAGTTTTAACCATGAAAAGAATTGTCGCTATGTAAAGGTTGTCATTAATTAGGAGTTCCTTCATCACAATTCAACCTTCCCACGCATGGGGCAAGGTCACACATGTTGTATTTATCCCAACTTCTTCTAAACAATTTAAAAACATGTGAGTCTAGTCAAGAGTAATACAAGTCCCGGCGCTCATTAACCGCGAGCACGGCTATTCGAATAGTTTAATTTACTCACACTGCAGCGGATGTACGCTTTTAATCCCACACTCCGTGACGCACCCAACACATGAGACTTGTCACGGCCCGGTTTTTCAGTTACCCTCGCATGGCGGCACCCGCTCCAAGGACTATGAATCCCCATTGCACCCCCGGCGCCACATTCCTACCTCGAGCCGGTTGTGAGGGGAGTCCTGGCGCTCCCGAGATTGAAGGTTACATTATACATATATAAAGCTTGACGTCATTAAACCACACACTTCCACATTTCCATACCGATATCCAGAACCTACCATGTCTGGGGTGCCACCCCACGAGAATAACCTAGTCCACCGGGTCTAACCCCACTCAAGAAGTGTGGTCGTACTCGGTTCGTTTCCTGCTTAGCTTCTTGACTCGGTCCTTAACTGACCAGGGTCGGCGGCTTACCGTTCCCAGAACCACCCATATTCTATCCGTGCCGCCCCAGTCGAAATCACTTTTGTTTAATTAAGTTTTTGGGTTTTCACAAAGGTTTTCATGCTGTGGGTGGCGCTTATGTCTCCACCCGATCTCTATCAATCACTCCCATCGAGTGATCAGTATAACCACATCCACATATCCCACATATGGAGTGTATAACGTCTATGTAAGCAGGGCTAAGCAGTGAGTAAATAATCACGCGTAAAGTAATATACTCAGGTAACAAAGGTGTGTAAATACATAAGGATAAACAATATCAAAGGTAAGGCTTAAGCAAATGTAGGTACGCATTTTATAATTAGCATGCAATTTTATTTGCAATCAACACATTTATAAAAATAGGATCAACATGTTCGAGGAAGGGGGCGTAGTGACTTGCCTTGCTCAATTGAGGGTTCGTTATCAATTGGCTCAGTTTCCTCCTCGCAGATGTACCCTGTCCGGTTGAATAATAACGTCACGAACTACTCGCTAACACAAAAAGAGCCAAAAATTCCAAAAAAGAAAAATAACCAAACCAGTGCCATTGCGTAGATCTTGATTTTTGAAAGATTTTGACGAAAGTTTCGTTCAACTCCGACTTAAAACGAGGGAGATACGGATTTGGAGGATTAATGGATTTTCTGAAATACGGAAATGAATTTATTAAATTGGAAAGGAATATTCCCAAGAATATTCCTTGGCTGGTAGCGTTGTTCAGTGGAGAATTAATATTGCCTTAATTAAACAACTGTTTTACTGTTTTTAAAGTATAAAGGTTTTCAACTGCTTTTCTGCAAATAGCCGCAAGCCTCCCTTTGTCTCTCCTGTGCACGTCTGCATCATTGGTGTGGCTTGTTGAGTACGGTGGTTGTACTCAATCTTGCTATTTTTCCCCCTTTTCAGAAGTTTAGTACTTCTGAGTTGAAGATGAAGTTAGAGGACCAAGGCTCAGACCCCAGTTGAGTTTGCCTGTGGAGTGGAGCTGAAGCCCCGCTAGGATCGCCTCTTTCCGCTGCTGTTTTCTTTTCGGTGTGAGGACTAAGTGCCTCTGTTGTAAGTATTTATCGCTTTATTTACGTTTGGGTCTGTTTATTGATTTGTCATTTTGTGTACCCTGGTTGATGCCTGGACAGGGACTTAATACACAAAATGGTCTGGAAATTTGGGAAAATTTCCGGGCATGACAGAGCTCCGTGTCATGGTGCCGGCGGAGGGGGAGCTTGAGGACGAGAGTGCGTGGCGAGAGGAAGGCGAGAGAAACGAGAGGGCTAGAGCACGGATGGCAAAGGCAAGGAAAAAGTGGCGAGAGGAAGGAAATGAATCCCTTCCTCGGCGCCCTTTATGCCCTTGCCTTCGCCGCGCTCGGCTCCTCGTTTCCCGCGCCCATCTCCTTGCCCCCTCGTTTCTCGCGCCCACGCCTCCACTAACCCCACTCGCCCGCTTACGGCGCGCGCGTCAGTCGTGCGACCGTGGCGGTCGAGAAGGGACAGATCGTGCGCGCGTTAATCGCGCTCCGTTACCGCGAAAAGCGCCAATCATTACGTCCCCAGGCGAAGTGGACCGACGTGTCCCGATCCGCGCGCTGCCTCGAGTAATGTTGCGGTTACAAGGAGACCGCTCATTAATATCGACTGGCATTCTTCGCCGATATGCGCGGCTCACGACCGTAGGAGTCCTGCTCGCCTTTGGGGGCCGGTCCCACCTGTCACCAGGACCGAGGGGTGGCGTGAAGCCTGGGTGCCCCCTCGAGTGTGGCCACCCCGGGCGTGACGCCGGGGGCTACTGTCGGTGACATGGAACCGGGGGTATCGAGACCAAAGGGAAGGGCGGCCACAGGGATCCACGTGGCCCGTTCCCCCAAGGGGGGTCAGGCCCGAGGGTGACATGGCGGCTGCCCTCCCGGTTTCCCCCTGGGGTCGGGCCGCTCCCATTTCTGCCCCGAGGCCTGGGGCGCCCCGACCCCCTGTGGCTTTGGTGCCACGAGCGCAGGTTAGGTGAGCTCGACGGAGCCCACCTAACCACATTTATGGCGGTCCAGACGGGCGCACTGCGCCGTATTTAATGCGGCGTGGCGCGTGCATATCCGGTCCGTGACCGGTCACGGTGAGTGACCGATCGCAGACCGGTCAGATCGCGGGTTAGGTGGTGCCAGGATGCCTGTGCGCCACGCGCGCCAGGCGGCCTGCTGCACGCCATGCCCCATCCCATCAGAATGATGAGAGCCCTCAGTCTCTCGTCTCTCAGTCGGAGTTGGTATGCCAACTTCCGGAGTTGGCATGTCAGCTCCGGTTAGATGTTTTCCCGATTCCGGCGCAGGCGAGACGCAGAAGTCGCCCGCCATTTAATGAAGGTTGAAACGGGCGTCCCCTGGAAGGGTCGACTGACCGAGCGAAGGCGTGCTGCGATGTCTGTCAGAGGCTGCTTCCGGCGATAGGATAGCCCTAAATGTAAAAGAATGATTTCTTTCATAGGCAACTCGTGGCCCATGTGGTAGCCCCTTGCCATATAAAAGGAGGCTCAGACCTAAGAAAAAAGAGGGCTGGCTGGAGACTCTCCGGGGACTCTCTGGACTCTCTCTAGATTCCATCATACTCTCAGATCTACCAGAACACAGGAGTAGGGTATTACGCTTCTTAGCGGCCCGAACCTGTCTAAATCGCCTGCGTCCACGCGTTTTTCTCGCTGAGATCCCACAGATCAAGGGCTAAGAATTTCACCTTGCGCCCCCGGCCGAACCGGCAAAGGGGGACCTGTGCGGTCTCCCGGTGAGAAGTTTCAAGCTCCGTTAATAGATATAATAGATGGACACTTAAAAACCGTTGATTTGATTTTTTTTATAGACTTAGTTTAACAGTGTATGTTTATGGAGCAATATATTTTATTTACATCCAATTTTAAAGTTGTTTTTTTCTAGATGTTACTACGGAAGTATATATATGTTCTTTCGGGTTTATCCGTTCGTGCTATACGTACGTATGTACGCGTATATCTTTTGGGTTTTTTTCTGGTGAACAGTAGCATAAAAATAGGATCATAAAAAGGAGGGGAGCCGGGGATCGATGGGCGGAGAGGTTCACAGAAGAGGAGGTCAGGTAGAAGAGGAGGTCAGGTGGAAGAGATTTGATCTAATGATGAAAACTAATGGGTCCACTAATTTAAGCAAAAATTAATGGTTAAATGTTTTATTTTTTTTATTAAAGCGCTAGTGACGGTGCATAAACGTTTGTAGGAGTGTCACGTGTTAGCTTGAGAGCGTTTGTAGGAAATTTAATGAATTTTTAATGTATAATAGATAGATAGATAGATAGATAGATGGAAGATATCCTTGCTTCTTTTTTGTGGCAACATGAAGGTAACTGCAATAAAAAAAAATCACCACATATGTGTGATCTAACGTTTCTGCACTAGTTTTGGGTAACGTCGCAGAAATTCGAGAGCAAATTCATGACGAAATAACCTCGAAAAAAAATTCAGGAGATCGGCCGGCATCGGCATGGGCGGGCGTCGGTAGCCGCATCCCAGTCAGCCAACGGCGAGGTCGAGGGAAGGGTAGGGGGAGCACATCGTCAAAAAGGAAGCTCCTTTTATTATTGGATTGCACCTGCGCTGCAGATTTGCTGCGCACAATGGGACGCGCGACATCTGCCTTCTGACTGACAGGATACGTTTTCTAAATCGCTAGTTTATGGTTCTAGACCTTTTTTCAGATTAGTTAATCAGAGTGCCAGTTGGTTGCCGTTGCCGATTGTTGTTTACACTGCATTTGTTTGATCTTCCGTTTTACTAATGTATTGTTGTTCCTTTTCTTCTCTAGATGCGAGACCAGGATTCAGGCTTTCAGCTTTCAGGGCATTCAGAGCTGAATGGATGTTTGTAAGTTACCCTGCATCTTTCTTTTTTCTTTTTTGGCCGCGTGGGTTTGGCTATTGCATATTTCTTTAGCACAATCATTTGTTCGTTTCTGAATTTGCACCGGGGTTGTCCCATATATGAGATGCAAAATTATTAACACTTGTTTCATTACTGTTGGAGCTATTGCTGCATTCATGCCCCTAAGTGTTAATAATTCATGTGGTCATCAGCTCCGGGACGGGCAAGATCCACGATTTCATTCAGGATAACGTTGTCAGTCATGGAGCTGCAAGCAGCATGCCTGGCACGCTGCCGGCCAGATTGAGCTCAATTGTTTTTTTTTCTTTTTGAGAAAGGGAAGACTCCCCCATTTCCATTGCCAGGAATGCAAGTTCAGCTATTGAGCTCAGTTGGTGACAAGGTACCCTATGCTATCTGAATACATCGTCCACATTTCATACTTTCAGACAAGAAAACTTTGGACAGGAAAAAACAGCAACAATGGTATCTTCCCTGCCATACTATCAGAAGCCCATTGACTTAAAACGATTAAATTGTTTTATAGCGTGGCTTGTCTGTGGCATAAATCTCCCTGAAGCCTCATCACAAGAATTATATGGTTTATCAGAAGAAGATAAATTGACAACCTCTTTTCTGAACTTCAGAATATGACACAAGAGCAATTGATCAGCGGCATATCATGCTCACTGCACAATCAACGATTCCTCATATGGGATACATGCACAATTCATCAGCATCTTTCTTCCTTTCAAGAAAGATGAAACAACACAACACGCACACTAACGCGAGCAAAAGAATGCACCAATCTTTTGCCTTTACTCTCCCTCCACTCCATCCCAGGACCAACTTCAATTAGCAGTTGGTCTCTCTGAACAATTCATGGAGATGCAGTAGAGTTAGAATCCTCTAATCTGAAATTCGACTGACTGAATGCTAGAATCGATCTCTAATCCTCCAGCCACAGCTATGTGGCGTCGATACTTTACAGTTGAACTCTACTCTGCATTGCTTTCTGTGTGCTTGATCAAGCACAAGCCCACCTGTTTGGTGCCATCTTTAAATTAGTTTCGGCAAAGAAATTGCCCTATGCAGCGGTAGAGCATACCGCCTCAACTGCCACCCTTTTCATCACCTCCGGGCAGGGATCTCCACCAAAGTTGCTGGGAGAGATTGCGACAATGCATCTTTGTAGTCCAATGCATTTCTATTCAAATGAGCACCAGAAAAATCAGTGATATGTGTGGTAAGTTCGTATAATAATTGCAGTAATTGTACTGTTTCTTTGCAAAATCATCAAAAATTCACGTGATTTAAACAGGGTTCATTTGCTGCGAATATTATTTTAAGACGAAAATTTCAGGTAGACCATGATCTCACCTTTTCAAGAACAGAGTGTGAGTTAACTGAATGGCACTCCCCTTGCTGGAATGTTCCGCAAGTTCCAAGAGGCGTCCCAAAGCTAGCAAATTTAATTGCAGAAATGGTCTGCCCTGGTGCACATTTTAAATGCACCTTTGCCGTGTGGAACTCAGGTTCCCCATAGCTCTCGATCTGCCAGTTCTTGATATTTGGATGATATTCAGATACATCAGCACAGACACCTGAGACTGACCTCTTCGCAAGGGCAATCTTTGAAGAATCACCGCCAAGTTCCTCAAAAACCACTAGCAGATTTCTAGTTGGTTGCAACCAGGATCTTGGCACATGATACCTGAATGTAAGAGTTCAATTCTTATTGTTAATATAGTAGTTCCCAATGTCTCACTGACTAGACAATAGAACCAAAAAGAGATGTGATGTCGCTCCAGTTTTAATGGACAAGGGAAGAGGAACCAAATATCTAGTAGTACATGATGATTTTGTGTACAGCAAAAGAGAAGGCAAGACGTGCCAGAAAATTCAAATATTGTTGTGAATGTTCTTACCAGCGCTGTGTAGGCTGACCACAACCTGCCTGACACTTGGGTGCCCTGTATGACCCAGTGTAATGGCAACCTTTGCAGTCACCTTCCGCATATGCTGTCCAGTACCGTCCAATGCTTTGCCCATTTATCCATATTTGACCCTTACCCATGCTGCCCATATCCAGAGCCAGTGGCTCGTCACCACTGGGAGTATCAAAGTATGCCTACGAAAACAAACTATCATAAGAATGGAAGGCAAGTAATCATCAAATGATTATGGCAAGGTATTAAATTGTCCATACCCTATACCATGCCAACGGTTGTTGGTTTTGTGCTACCAATGATCCTTGCATCCATTCAACTGAGCCTGAGCCTTCTAAGGAGTTTAGATTCATCTGTTCACCTTTCAGGCCAACCTGGAATGGAAGAAGTCACATGTTATTCATTCTTACATTAACTCACACCAGGCTGCCAGTATGCTGAATATACCTGATAGGACCAAGTCTGCCAAGTCAGATCTCTTGAACCTTCGTCCAACCCATGAATCACAACAGGACCAACAACACCAGTGTTCCATGTCTCATAATGCACTCCGACATTCTATATAGAAGGACAAGAAAAATCCAAGTCATACAATTGATCATTTGTTGTAAACATGCACAAATTCATGCAGTGATGAGAGCACGGACCGGCAGTCCACAAGCAACACTCAACAGTGCAACCTTGTTAGTACCAGCACGAAGGTTAGCATTGCCACTATATGAGATTTTCCGATCTTCCCTGGTTCCATAGGCAGAACCTACAAAAGGGAAGTATAATCATTTTATTCATTACTTCTTTTGCGGGTTATTTTGTTCACTACTTAGTTTTTACAACATTAATACTGTATAGACTGGGGAGCATTTTCAAGTAGAAACCTTGGAGTTGCCCATTGACGAAGACATGCAGCGCATGGCCAGCAGACTGCACAGTGAGAGACAAGGGCGTGCCACCTTGTAGAAACTTCTCAGATGGGTTTACCTCCACACTGTCAACGGTGATGAAATATTTTTAGATAATAGTTACTTCTGTGAAAACTGAAATTTAGAACAAAGGACACCTTCTCAATTGTCATAATCAGAAAATCAATGCAAAGTTCAGTGAACAAGGGGTTCTAATATAGTCACCATTTCCCAGATTCATACGTTATGCACATTGCGATTTTTACATGCAAGTGCAACTTATCGACTGGCATTACCTCGTAATGTACCAGAGGTAATCGCTAGTGTCTCTTGTGACATTAAGCTGCTCAAGTAGACCAGTTGACGTGAGCAATGGAGCAGCTGCCAATGAATCAACCTCCTCATCATACTTCTCCCACATCATTGAAGAAGCCCCGTCTGCCCACATTTGCATTTGATTTGTCTGAACACCAACCTGTGGAGATCACAACAGTTTGAATCAGGTAAGCAAAGTCATCGTATAGTTGATCCAGGTAAAAAAGATACAGAATTGAAACCATGCTGTAGTGGGATAAGCATATGCCAAACTTACTGTTGCAGTGTTAAAAACGACATTTTTGCAATCAGGAAGGATGCTGATTGACCAAGGTGGAAGGCTGTAATTTTCATTGTTGAAGATAACTTTGGCATACGAGTTAGAATTGTAATTTGCAAGGAAAGCTGCACAGCCAGAGGAAGATCGGAACACATGGGCCTGAAGTATAAATTCAATATGCAAATGAACACCAAGCTATATAAGATATGTATACTTCACTGAGAGGAAAGGGTAATCACGACGGACCTCTTGCATACTTCCAAGGGTAGTCACAGTTGGATCAGCAGAAACCAAAGGCTGCTCACATAACTTAACAGCTCTATGGAGTTCTTTAAGGTGTCCAAACTTTGGTTCCCTAGCAAGTCCTGTGTATTAGCCCCACAAGAAAAGGATTGAGTAAGAAGAATATAGTGATGTAGCTCATTTTTATTTTTTTTAAAAAAATCCAATCTTAATGCCTGAAAAGCTGCAAATATGTTCATAGTGTAGAGAAATAACAGCAGCAGAAGATGATAATATTGATAATGGCACTTATAAATCATGCTCAATACAGAAAACGTCTCTAAGCATATTCCTTGTAACTCACCATATTCATCAAGTGGAGCATCATAATCATAGCTCGTGGTGATAAAGGGACCTCCAGCCGTGCGACCAAAATTTGTTCCTCCATGATACTTTTACAGTTGAGGAAAAATCAATTAACCAACAAGAATGAGTATCACCCTTTAGGAAGCTTAAAGAAAACATAAGTGAGCCTTTATCTGTCATACCATGTAGTAGTTGATAAAAGAACCACCCTTCTGTATGAAGCGAGCAACACCAAATGCGAGATCTTCAACTGGTCGTTGACGGATGGTTCCTCCGAATTCAGTAAACCTGAATAATTTTGCATATTAGAGCAATTATACTACCACTATGAATCAACAGAATCAAATTATACAAACATGAACCACATCAATGGAAGTACTGGGATTGTGCATGCAACATTAGAGATTGGTTCCTCGGGGAAAAAAATTACCATCCACTCCAAGCTTCAGTCCACATCATAGGCTTGTAAGGCTTGTTAGGGGAAAATGTGTCACAGTAGAAACCATTGCATGCATTGATCTGTTTAAAGAACAGAAGTTAAATGTAATTTCAATAATTTGTTTCTACAGAAGTCATGAGATATTTGTATTCCATGACTGAAATTTCACAGGATCAAAATCAATGTGGTTGGCATCAATCTTTCTTCTTCTAATATATGTTTGATATATGAGCAGGCAACAAATATGCTCATACATATGCTAGAAACCTACAACACCAATCAGGATCTCTTATGGACATAACCTGCTGAACTCTCAAAAATACGAATCAACATGTTCTGTATCGTTGTATAATTGTATGAACATGTTCAGTATAATTTCACAATTCACACCTGATGGTTGTAATATTTGACAGAGGACAAGATCATCATACCACTGGGTCAGGTGCGTCATCCTCCTTGCACATCACCCACGGCACACCGGTGTCCAATCCCACGGCCATCTTTGCCGCCCAGTTGATATATGCCTTGCCAGCAGCCCCAAACTCTTTACCTTCTGGCCCATACTCATTCTCAATCTGTGTCCAAACAATAACACCCACCGCACCATGAGCAACCCAGGAAAATGTGCAGGCTAAGATGAATCGTGCTAACAACACATTACCGTTGCATCTTAATCTAGCTAAATATCACAACTTACTCAACCACTACTAAGTACTAACCCAATGCTACTCTCATATTTGCACCAGAGACAGACAAGCGTAATGTAGAAGAATGTTATATAATGTGCTTGCATCCATATACATGACATATGGGAAGCAAAATTTTGCACTTGCCTGAGAGAGGATAATAGGACCGCCTTGTGAAGCAAAGAGTTTTTCACTCTTCATCATGTCCACAATTTTCTCGGTGAACCCCTGCATTGCATTCTGCAAAGCAAAACTCAAGTCAGAAACACACTTGAACAAGATTTACACCTCTGGTAAGATCCAGAAATGCTGAAATACTTCCACAGACCTTGAAAGGTTCGTTGTCCGTCCTGAAGCTGATGCCTGGTACATACTTCAACCAAACTGGAAATCCGCTGCAAATTTTCATGGCAACAGAAGTCAAGTAACAAAAGTAAAACATTCACATACACGGAACAGGAAACGGTGAAAAGTTTTTAAGAAAAACAGTAGTCTGTTTTTACAATGGTCAAATTAAGGTTTGAGGAATACCCAAAATTCCACTCTCCACAAATGTAGGGACCGATGCGGAGATGAACAAACATGCCAGCCTTCTGGACAGTCTTGATGAACCTGACCAGATCGTACCTCCCTTCAAAATTGTACTGCACGAAGCCAGCAAAAACCATTGAGAATTCCTGATGTGCCATTATACTAATAAAAAAATGGGGTTAATAATGAAAGAAATACAGTACATTTCCAGGAGTTGGTTCATGCCCATTCCAAAAGACATAAGTCTGGATCACATCCAAGCCTCCATCTTTAGCCTTCTCAATTAGCCCTTCCCACATCTGACAAAAAAATTACATGAAGAAAAATCAGTACAGCCCAAAAGATTCGGAAAGATATGCTAGGCCAGGACCCAAACAAGCTCGATTTTTGAACCCCAAAAAATTCTAGCTTTTGGAACACGAACATATGACCACTGCGGAGCAATAAAAATCCCAAAATGGTTGCAGGAGCAGACCAAAAGAGCAGCATTTTCAAGAAAAACCTCAAGAACCCTCTCATTTCGTTCAGAAAAAAAAAGGTTGGCGAATAATCTGATGCCGAAAGGAAAACCTCCAACAAAGCTAGAATAAGCCCCTCGCTTTCCACCACGAAACCGCCAGCCCACGCCACGAACCACCCTCAAAAGAAACTCCCCCCACGAAATGTCCCAAAAAACAAAAACCACATCTTTGAAGAATGCGGTTACATACTTCGGGTGTGCTCCTCGGGTAATGTATGGATCCGGAGAAGAGAATCCTCCTCTGGCCATCGACGAGCACCGCCTTCTTGTCGTACGTCACCGCGCAGTGGACGACGGCCACCAGCACGGCCACCGCCACCGCGCCGCCCAGCAGCGCAGCCAGGCACCCCCTCCCCATCACCCACACTCTCTCCTCACTCCAACAAGCGGCAACAGCAGCAGCAGCAGAAGAAGAAGACCACCACCCAGCCGAATGTGTGTGGTCTTCTTCCCCACCACCACCACCACCACCTCCCCTGCGTGTGTTCTTGCTGCTGCTGCTGCCTTTCTTGGATTCTAGGATTCCTTGGCACCCGTTCTTGGGAAGAGTGACAGTGAGCTGCTGCTCTCAGTGCAGTGGAGCTTTTGGCCTATGGCTCTATTATAATGGCCATTCTATTCTCTCTCTTAACCCCATAGCCCGTAGAGAGAGAGAGAGAGGAGTTGAAAAGAGTGTGGCCGTGTGGGGCCAGGAGTAGAAACACTAGAACAGTACAAAGATGGCAGCTCCTCACTGCGACCCTGTGAGATGTGAGCTCTGACAGTGGGCTCATCTCCCCGTCACCACTTGTCCTACCTACTCCTGCTCTGCAAAAGGCTCACTCTTCTCGGTGCTAATCTCACTTCGCCCTCCTCAAAACATGCTTCAGAGCTCAGATTATTTTACTCATACCAAGTAAATTTGACCATTCTCACAATCTCGCACCCGTTTGTATGTGATTTCGGTCGAATCGTCTGTAGCATAGTCTGATGGAGGTTACGATTTTGAGAGCTTTGCTCACTTCTTAAGCATGGAGTAATCAGATGGAGGTAGCTGTATGCTGCCAGTAGTACATAGCTGATCGAGCAGAGATGTCCTCACATAACAGTACTAGATATAAGCCCTTTTTAGTCGTACACCTGTCTAATTTTAAGCTGTCGGCGTAGTGATGTGCAGGTGTTTGCAAACCGCAATGATACGAGCAGCAGGGGCAAACACGGAAATGCACAGCTGCGATCGTAGGAGTAATAAGCTTGCTGTAATGGTCGGTTAATGGTAATGCTCCCTTGTCAATCAAAACATCTTTTTTTTAATAGTGTAAAAGAGGCGGATCCAAATCATCACAAAAAACATGGGTACCAATCTCTGTCAGGTTTAATGCTATGCAAGGTTGATGTCTTGGCCTTGAGCTAACAGCTCACACACACGCACAGTCACACAGAGCACATACTACTTGTGCTTGGCTAGCCAGTCTCATCAGCAAATGCCATATTCAGGAATGGCCACTCTACATCGGGAAGGCTGACAAGTTAGTTACTCCTAGTACAAGGTAGGAGTAGTGGTAAAATGAAAATGAAAGGAAAGGTATCTTTCATCAGTACGGTGAGGCCACCGGGACAAAGGGCATGGGAGAAGGGCACGATGAGTTGTTGGGGGCGTAGTACACAATTCATCTTTTGGATGGAATTGAAGGGCCATCGCAATTTCTATGCAGTAACCGTGGCTGGCCTATATGCAATAGGTTTGTTGGAACCCCATTCAATTCAGTCGGTTGCTCAGAAATGCGGTTGAGCTTGTCCCCATATGCAAGAACCTGCACTACCCAGCTTGTTACAATGCACAAAAATTGCCAACTGAGATCTCAGTACAACTTGCATGACATAGATTGATAGTATAAATACACTACTTCTTCAAAAAAAAAAAAGATAGTCACTGAGTCATCATCAGCGACGAACCACGTATGTATGTTAACCACCAACTAATAAAGCACAGTGAGCGACTGAGCAGCATGGGGGAACACTTCCTTTACATAAAGCCAGGCGATTTCAACGGCGAAAAAGAGGTACTAGTAGTAGTAGGCGAGTGGATTAGTGGAGGAGAGGGACCAACCAAACCAAACCCAACCCAGCACTGCGCCGCATTTGCAGTTCTCGCATTGCTCCTTGCACAGCTGCACGATTTCATATCTTCAGCTGCTGAATCCTGAATGCTCCAAGGCCAAAAGCGAAGCAAAAGAAAAGAAAAAGGCCCGTGAACGCTGTGCAGCGCCCGTACGTTGTACCGCTGCGTGTACGCCGTTTTGTCCCCTCCGCGTACACGGCGCGTGCATGCAGATTACGACGCATGGGCCCCCCACCTGCATGCATGACAATCTGCCAAATACGAGACGTACATAGCTACATCGTCACGTACGCGAAAAACACCAAAAAAATCTCCGGTGGACGCTTGCGTTTGGACCTTGGAGCGTCCCTCTTGTAAACGGGCAAACGACCGGATGGGAGACGAGACGTTAGACGGTGCGTCTACGACATGAGGCTGCAACGGATACGTCGTGTTGTTTTGTAGTAGTACACGTATACTGCTGATTTAAACCCGAAACGCATCTCACCTGGACGCATCAAGGCATGCACTCAGCTCGCTGGGATAAAAACGGTCACGGAAATTCCCGATCGACTAAGCATCGGTTCCATGTAATGGTAGCTTTCGACTCTAGCCATATATTTTTTTTATTTTGTAATTTCTTTCATCGTTGTATTATCTGACACTGAATAATTAAATTGGTAAAAAGATCAATTTTCGATTATTCTAGTCGAACGAATTAACTACTCGTGATATATTCTTTGTGTTGATTTGTTATTTTTATGAGAAATAAAATTGACAAGTTGAAGTTGGAGATTATCCTATCTCTGTAATACATCCTGACCGTTTTCATCCCTGCGTTGTTGCACATGATGTTTTGTGTCGAGGCTTGAAACTAGCCACGGTACACGTGACAGCCTTTGTAAACTCTGAAAGCCTGAAACTGAAAGGATGATCTCACTCACCAAACGCTTCACAACTTTATTACCGTGTCCGTTACCGGGTGTCTCGATCGAACAGTTCGTTCCGTCCAAAATCTCACCGTTCTCGACTTATTCACCGTCCATGAATCGAATCGAGCGAGAGGGAGACGCGTGAAGCCGTGAAACAGTAAGTCAGCAACGAGAGGGTAAATAGGACGGGGAAAAAGGGTGGGGGGGGGGGGGGGTTCTCGTCTGCAGCAGCAGCGGCAGCCACATCCGTGTTCCTCGCACGCTGCAGGGCGAGGCTTTTGATCGATAAATCGATCGCCACATGGCTGCGTGGCAGGTCGTGCAGATCGAGCAGCAGACGAACGAGGCCCCGCGCCTCCCGGCTGCCTGGCTGGGGACAACACAACACTTGTAGAGTAGTGGTAGTAGTAGTTGCTACTAGCATTCTAGTTTTCTACTGCTGTTGCATAGTTTACCAGCTAGCGAGATGTGTATATATGCAGGTTCACATGTAACGCGAGCAGCAGCAGCAGCCAGCAGCCAGCATATGGTCAAAATGTGAGTCGCCGGCGTTGCATTGCATGATGGCCCAGCGCATTTGGACTTTGGAGGAGAGATAGTAGTACACACATTCACAATCACATGCGTGGTGCGTACTGATGGTGTCACTGAGAAATCCAGCGAGAATGTGGACGGATCATGGATGCCAACGAGCCGCATCGATCGGTCTCGCGTGCTCGTCGTCGTAGTCGACGTCTCGGCTGGGCTGCCGCGCCTGTCGGCGCCAAACCTTTTTCTTTTAGGTCTTTGCAGATTTTGGCTGCCTCGCGAGGCACGACACTGCATCAGGGCTCAGGAGTTAACTTTTTTTTTTGTTGCTTTGAATCCTACTAATGTAGTACTAGTACGTGCAATCATCAAAAGTGCAAGGCGAATGCCACGCATGTACGTACGACGGAACAGTTTTTCTAATTTTGTTTTGCGCGTGTGCGATCAAGTACGACATGTATGGTACACCGTCATGAGCACCAATGGGAAACGGAGTTCCCTTCAATCCTACTCTACTACTACTATTATACATTATCATTCCAGACAAAACAAACTGCAGAAAATTAATGAAAAGGCGTATCCTAAGGTCATAGCCAATCGGATAAACCAGTTCTGTTAACTTCCTTCATGGCACTGGATTGGTTGGAGAACGAGTTGTTAAGAACTTAAGATAAAATTGAATGATACGGCCAAGTACAACGTGCAACTAGCTCCTCAGCACGTGCCAAGAAATTACGGCACATCCATTTGAACTTTGTTCGATTAATCCTCGTAAAGAATGGATCGGAGCAGATTGAAAAAGATTGATTAACACATCTCAATAGGTATGAAACTATTCTTCTCCAATCCCTTTCGATCTTTTTGTTGATGGGATTAACCGAATAAGGCCTTGTCAGACAGGCAAACCAAGAAACCAAGAAATTTACACACCGGCTCAACCGAGTGACTGATGCAAAATCGGTTGCCATGCACGGCGAGCCAGCTGCAACCGAGAAATTCAGGCGCTAATCGCTGCGAATTCTGGAGCCAGTGGGCTCGCACCGAGACGCCACAGGGAGCACGGCCACGGGCCACATGAAAGGCGAGACGCGGCCCTACGCACAGTACGCTGCCGCCGCGCTCACCCGCGTAGTTTATTCGGCGTCGCGCCGCGCGCATGGCGAGCGGCGGTTGCGTTTGCGTTGCGTCGGTGCGCGCGCGGCGACGGGGAGCGGACGAAGGAAGCAAGGAATTAAACACCAGCTGGTGTTTTCATTGGATCTCTTTGTTTTGTTTGTGCTTCAAGGAAGAGGGGTGCATACATACAGGAGACGCACATTGATAGCTGCTATAGCTTCGATCGGTTGCAATGTTAATGCGAGATAGCGAGGCACACGCCGTACGGATCTGGATCTGGAGATGCAAGTATTTTAGTCTCTGCTCGCTAGCTGGGTCTTGTATTAGTTGGTGTTTAATGGTTTCATTACAGTGGTGTACTAAGTATAGTACTAGTATTACTAGTATTGCCTCTCTAGGCTTGCATATGGTACTGGGAGTAGTATTTTTAGCGTCCATGACGTGTGTGAGATGACGCTTAGTTTTTTAAAGTATACTTCATATTATAAATCATATTATAAGTACTATCTTCGTTTTATATTATAAGTCATTTTAATTTTTTTCAATCAAACTTTTTTTTATCGAATTTATAAAAAAGAATCTAGCAATTTTTTCAACATAAAACAAATAAACTATCAAAATATATTTAATATTAAATTTAATTAAACTAATTTAGTGCTATAAATGTTACTATATTTTTCTATAAATTTGAATAAATTTTTAAGAATGTTGACTTTAAAAAAGTCAAAGCGATTTTATAATATTAAACGGAGGGAGGGAGTTTTTTTGGGGGTTAATTTAGTATTGGTGTTATATAATGGGGGAGTACTGTGTAGGTCAGAACGAGATCTAGCAGCTGGCTGGCAGTGGCAGTCTATCTGGCACCACCATCACGTTTCGGCCACTGCACAAATGTGCAGATGCCCTAATGCACGGTAAGTTGTGTTATTCTGTTCACTTCCAGTGCGAGCTTCTGGTTGACCACCAACAAGTTCTCTCAACCTTTGACGACGCGCGTTATGAAATGCCTGTGCGGTAAGCCAATAACCCCAAAAATGACTTGTTTAATGAGTTTTTAGCAGCTATAACTTTTTATATAATCTTGTCAAACAGTTAAAATTGTCATCTAGATTATGAGAATATATAATTGTAGAATCCAAAAAATTATGAGAATATATAATTATAGAATCCAAAAATTAAAAAAAACTCAACTTGTTCAGATTCTCTGAAGTTTTTATCAACCAGTAAGTTCTCGTAATCATAAGCTCCCAAACAGGACCAAAAGCTGAAAGAAAAGATATAGACTATATACGGACTAAAATCCAAGATTTTTTTCCAGAGTTAATTGCGCTTCGTAGTACCATGTAAAGTCATCTCATTTCACTTTACATTAGGTTTAGCGCATACATCGCTTTTACAGTAAATTACATTAAAATAAGTTTCACTTAACAATAGCATACATCATCGGAACTCTATAAATTCTATGAAATTTCATAAAATCTTGATGACACTTCGTGAAACATGGTTTAAGTTGAAAAGGTTCGGTAAGTTTGACTCGTATTTCATAAGATTTCTCTTTATTTACACGATAGTACAAACCAGTGTAAATAGAAACATATTTCAATATACCCTCTGTAATGTAAAGTGAAATCTGTACTAAAACCTACTGCGAAGTGAAACAAAATTCAATTGCAAAAATACAGTACTCTCTTTTCTTTTCCTTCCGGAAAACTAATAATGGCCTTGGTAGGATCAGGCCGAATTGAATACAGCCCATTTTGGATCCCGCGGAGACCCTTCCTTAGCCCATTGGATCCCGGAAATTAAGGCCTTCGAGTGCGAGAAAGCCGGTCACGAGGCCATCATAATGCCCCCCGCCGCGCCGCGCACGCGAACGCGAACGCGCCGGCACGGCGGCACCGACACCGCGCCCCGCGGCATGCGGCGCCTCCACTGCCGCCTGCACTGCCTCACCGCAATTAGCGCGGCACCGCGCCCGTCCACTCCGGCCACCAGCGCCCGGGCGTCGCTCTGTCCACCACACCATCCTTGGAGCTCTCATGTAGTACTAAGTTTTTCGCGCAGCGTAGCGCAACCCGTTTTTGTTGCAACAATTCAGTGACTCGCATTTTCAACTTCCCTTGGCGTCTAACATTTGAATCCTGTGCTGCTACGCACAAATTACAAGGGAGAGAGAAACTACTATGACAGGAAATGCCAAGTCCTTGTCGATGTCCATATTCAAAAATAAAAATTTATTTACAGATAAAAAAAATATATATTTTATATATATGTGTGTGCTTAACGACTTAAAAGTCAATGCTGAAAAAAAACTACATGAAAATATCTTAAAATCAACTTCAAAATTAAATTTAAAAATTCAAATTTTAGTTATTTAAAAATTTAATTTTTGGTCTTTGCTTTGGTTTATTACGGCAACCAACGGGCTCTCAACTCAGAATAGGGACGACTTAAGATTATATCGCCAGCGTAAAATTGGGAATGAAATAATGCATAGGATAACAGCGAAAGCCTTATCTAGCCTACCAATTCCATCGCAATGTCTGTACAATCTACTGAGAAAATACATGCATCTTCATGACCTTAATTATTGAGGGAACTAGTGAACGTATGAACGTATGACCTTAATTATGCGCAGGTACTGTTGCAAAACCAGTCAGAGTAACTGTAGTAGCGAAAAAACTGTGTTCATCGCTTTAACACCGGCACACAATTAAAAGAACAAGGCTACCATTTTTCTTATCCTTCCCAGGATCCTGGAAATGCAACATTTCAATGTAAGCACCGTGCTCCCAAAAATATATTCCTTCCCCAACATTCTCCAACGAATACAACCAGTTTTGCATCACAACTCGCCCTTCTCCAAAAACTAATGAACACCACCCCTATAGCCTTCCCATGGTAAACACAACAACTCTGTACATCGTCGATGCATTCAGATCAGCTTCAAAACAAATTCAGCAACGCTTGTGAATCTCTTGAAATTTTCTCTATTCTCTAGATGGCAAACGATTGAATGGCCACCCTCCCAGTCCTACGGCAAAATCTTATTGACAGGATCAGGGATCAGAAACTATACCGAAGCTCCAAAACACCTAAACAAAAGGATTACTGGCTTTTCTAATTCTAGTATTCTCATGTGACTGTTTTATTTATGACGGGTCATGACAAAAACTAACTGATCAGTGCAACTGCTGAATTACCACTTTCGCCTTTATCCCCCGCAGCTCAAAACGAATTTGGTATCTATTTCTAATCTTCACAACACCACAAGGAAAGCCTATCTGAAGAACAATTACGTTGCAGCTTCAAAGAAGAGCACTTGAGGTTGCAAGTGACCTTTCTTACACATAATGAGCACATCATCCCACCTACCAACAGCCTGCACAAACGAGGGAGCAAGTAAGAACACGAGCCAGAGCCAAGTTCTTGTAAGCTAGAGTAAGAATCAGAAGAGTTGTATGATTTTGAAGGTTTATAATCTTTGTTACCTTCACAGTCTGATCATCGTACATGACCCACTGCCCATCCTCAAAAGCAAAGCAATGATAGTGTTGCCCATAGTAACAGACCTGCATGCATAAAAATAGTAGATTACATGCATTAATTGACAGGTTTCTCTACTTTAAAAGACTGGATTTAGATGAGGTCAGGCAATATAGTGAAATATACAATATTGAGCTAAGGCTACTACACCCACAGGCCAATTCACCTAATTGCAATAGAAAAAAAATGGTTAGCAATACTAGCCCTTTTGTACCCACAGTAGTGCTAGCAGTAAACTCCAGTAGTACCTACTTCACGACAGAAATAGTTATGTTGTTCTACTGCAAACTGTGTAACTTGAAATAGGCTAATAGCACATTCTCTATTGTTAATACAGCGAGCTCAGTCAAAAAGCAAGACAAAAGGCAACCCAATCCCATTGCACCTTTCATTTAGCAAACTGTCAATTTTGAAAGTTCCAATTCTAGCTATAACAAACATGAAATGGCCTAGAAAAATAACGTGCCCTTTTATCCATTCAAAAATGTGAATTTACAAAAGGAGTACTCATAGGCATACCACTGACACCAGAGAATGTTTGTTTCCTTGATCTAGACCACGGTAGAAAGTACTGATGTCTATCTCAGTTGAAATACCAGCCAAAGTTCCAGATATGTCATCCACGCTTTCTTTGTTGTTCTGCCACCCCAAAACTTAAAAAACAAAAGTATGAAGAGTCATGTCAATAAAGAGTATTATTACACACAGAACTTACTTGCACTCAAGCACATGCATAAAATTTTCAAAAGCAAATGTAGAAGTTATCAGGCAGGAAGCTAATGGGATAGCAGTTGGTTGGTTAAAGATGGTCAAGTCAGACTGTCAATGGAGCAGGCAATCATATAGCACTACGCTAACAAACACAGAAAATGCAAGGTTAAATATTTGTTACGGCTCCTTCCTCCTGGACTGAAATGACTAATTGCAAAGCAGATATGCATACATATTGAAGAGAAAGATGATTACCAACTGTAAAAACATGAGGGGGGCTAGAAAGAATGTGATGAATATGGTTTGGTTTTCCACAACCACCATCATCCGGATCACAAGCCAGATGGTCATTCATTATCACAATCTTCAAAAGATCATCAAATGAATGATCTGGAAACATATCCTGAAAAAGAAAAGCTATCATGGAACAAGTAACAACTAACAAACCCAAATACTAACGTACCAACAATCACAGAAAAGAAAGGAAATAATAGAATCAATAAGTAACATGAGATCCAACCCAAGGTAGACTAACCTTCGCAGTTCGAAGTGAACTAGCATTGATGTTGTGGAAAAATGAAGTGTACTTAAGTCGTCTTGACTCCAACCGACAACTCTGGCAGTTCATTCGTTCAAGGATGTCCATTCCAAAAAGACAATGTGCAATGCAGGAACTACTTGCACAATCCCAGGAGCCAATATAATTGACCTCATGAGATTTAACTTGGCAGTCAGCATGAGAAGTGTACGACTTATGCAAGCACTCAAAGATCACCCCCAAAACCTCAGATGCATCATTCATTTGGCCCTGCCATGAAGATATATTGAACAAATTAATCCTGACAGCAAATTTAGTATCTGAATTGACATGTCACAAGCCTACATGTTTACAGTATTTGTGGTCAAACTTCAACGATTCAGAACATTAACTGCATGCATTATAGACAACAAGTGAAGTGGATGGGGGGGTATCCGAATCAGTGGGTTGTTATAGACGCATAACGAGCTTTTGGATAATAAATGCTGTTAGGAATGTGCCCAAAATCCCTAAAATACAAGATTGTACCTCCTGAAAGAATTTGCTGTTGGGGTAGGATTTGCTCAAAGCGATCCTCAAAGAAGTAGGTGCAACAGCTTCCCCTTGCTCCTCAGATGCTTTGCTCATATCAGTGAAGATATCATACAATGCACAAACAGCACAAGGATCTTCAACATGCTTATGCAGCGATGATGTTTTAAGAAACCCATCTCGAAACCGCTTTAAATGCCATAATGACTGCATAAAAAGGAACAATATGGGTTGGGTGTGGGGGGCTAACCACAATTGCTAAGCATACAAGTCTGGACGGTTACCTGGATAATCACATTCAAGAAACAATTGTATTCACCAGCAGCATTTTTAAGGCCAGTCCCATAGACTTCTTTTTCATTAGAAGTGCCTGCAGTATCAGTAGTAGAAAAATAGTACCCTTAGGCCTTAATTTTTTTAAACTGAGAATATGACTTAACTTGAAAGAGATTAAGACAACACAGGTCTGAATGGTACTTTTTAAGTGTTAATAGATCACTTCCAGTCAAAGCCAGGATAGAAACTGCCATCGAGTATGAGACTAGAGAAAATCTATATCATATCATGTTGTCTTCACTAGTATCATAGTAAAAAAACTAAGCATCAATTGTATATATTGATTTCTGATCATAAAGAAACAATTATGTACATCCTCATTCAGTGGCAAGTGGCAATTAACAACATATAGTCAAATATCTATGATGACATTGAAGCAATACTGAAAGGACAAAAAGCATATTCTCCTGTAACAACTTAAACATCCTTAATACTAATACGACAATTAGCATTGAAAATTGCACTTTAAACAAATCATTTCAATGGAAATTACAGTCTTTTATCAGCTCATAAAAAATTAATAATATTAAAGATGCACCCCACAAACTAAAACTTAAAATGGGTAATGTGTCGGAGGTAATATTCTGCATTTCCTAAAATCGAATGATTTTTTGTTTTTGTTTTGGGGCTACAGTCAAGCTAGTCTTCGTTTTAGCAATACAGCATCACCATGCTATCCATGCATTTGCTCACAACAAACTACTCAGAAGTTCAAATGAAAAAAAAAAAATCTTGCTCTGAGTAATCAAAATCACAACTGCACATCTCCAGCAATTAACAGATAACATATACAACACATGAACTTTTATCATGGTGCTAACTAATATTGAAATTTCCACAGCAGTTCAAGGTACAAAGTATGAGCATGTTGACAAGAGGGAAGAAAAGCATAGCAAAAGAAATAGTATTTAGTATACCAAGGCTTTGAAGCACAGCTCTCTCAAGGTCTGCTTCGAACCTTTTGTCATCCTCAATGTACAGATTTGTTGATGGGATTGCACTAGTGTCGACTGGATATTAAAGCAACAAGTTCAAAAATGTTCAAATCAACAGATCAACTATGTTTAAATATGAAACACTACATTATACTCCCTCCGTCCCAGAATAAGTTCATTTTTGGGTCCTCCCGTTTGTCCCAAAATAAGTTCATTTTTGAGTAATATCGGAGTTTGTGAAAATAGGGAATAAATGCATTGGGAGTAGATAAAGTGGGAAATAATTGCATTGGGATTTGATAAAGTGGGGGTATTCTAGACTTTTTGGTTTTGTATTTGTATATGTGTGATGGGTGAAAAATGAACTTATTTTAGGACGGAGGGAGTACCATCTGCATCAAGCTTCAGAAAATCCACCAAAAATAATAGGTGGTTAGAGAAAACATAGAAATAAAAGGAACCAACATATGGACATGGCAATACTAATAAATAAGAAAAGAGACACTTCAATATCTATAAGAATAACTACGCATTTTCTCTGTTTGAGCACTTCACAGACCTTTAGGCTTTAGCAGCACTCAAGCATTCAAGCAAAACTATAGTAACAAATGGATTGCACGTTTCATAGAGTATTTCATATATCAGAGTAACAATTGAGCCCGAAAACATGCTGCCAGTTTGTTCGAATTAAATAGAAGTTCACCAGTAGGGGACAGATAAAAGGATAGAATCATTTAGGTGCTGGCAACAGTTTTAACACATGAAGTTTCGTGCAGCATGGAGTTAATACACTTCAATTTCTATAAACAGTAGTTAAAATGAATAAACACGCACAAGTTAAATGCATAAGAATGAAACTTAAGAGTGAACACCAGCTAACCTTCCTCACTACTTGAATACTCTCTTCCAGCAGAGTGAGCACCATGCACACGGTGTGAATAATTCGAAGACAGTAGTGGTAGCTGGTTTTGTTTTGTGTCTTGATAACTGTGATTGGCAGTGTCAGCCGCTTTACCAGAACTGCTCCATCTTGGAACTGGTGAACCAGATTGTCGAATAGATGGCCTAGTATCATCATCTTCATGAAAAGTGCCTGTCACACCTTAAAAAACATACAGATAAACAATTGGTTGGACTGAAGTTGCATACAGGATTAAAACAATATATCTGATTTGAACAAGACAAACCAACAACCTTGGATGTATTTCTTGTGTGCTTGGCTGGTGCTTCTCCTAGATTTTTGGGTGCTAGGAATAGTTGGAAGCTTTGTATTTTCTGCATTTTTCCCAACTCCATTCACTTTCAGTGTAGACTTTGTATATTCTACATTTTTCCAAACTCCATTCACTTTCACTGTAGGCTTAATAAGGTCCACATCGCTGCTGGTTATTGGGCGTGTACCAGGATAGCCCAGACTATTATGAACCTCACTACGATTATTCTCCATCTTTTGCAGAAGTTCAGAATCACATAATCTCAAACTAGAATGTTCTTCCTGAAAAGGAACTTCAGAAAACCGAAAATCACCAAAACTCATGCCCTCAAGATAAGTGTGTGAGTTATTTTGAGCACAATGGTGCTTATCCTGATCCCTGTTCAAATTCACATCAGTTTGAAGGCAAGCTGTCCCAATATTGGAACCTGGTGAAGTCCTTCTGTATTGTTCAGCAAGATGCTTCTTCTTTGCTTCCTCCTCTATCCGTCTTTGGTACTCCAAAGTTTCCTCCAACTTTCTTTCCTCTGCTTCAAGTCGTAATTGATTCCTGAATTCTTCTTGATCATTCAAGTAATAATCACTTGTTGAAAGTCTGCAGACAAAGTCATCACAATCAACAAGAGTCTGACTGCAATAATGTACATGGCCAATAAAATTAAACTGATCCAAACGTGAAAGTTCCAAAGCAAAAAATAATATCAATGTTGATAAATAATACAATTCTATTGGAGAATGGTTTTTCCACAGGGACATGCACCATCACCACCATTACATGCACCTAAAGATTGATACAAAGTCCAAAAATTGAAACAAACCAACCAAATACTGTATATCTTGAAATGTCCTTGCACAAGTCCTGAATCACCAGGTGGGTGGGCCCACGTGCGAACGCGCACGTGGCTAATCACACGTGGTGGATTAATTAAGCGGCAGCATGTTAATTACACGGTGGTGCACACGAATGCGTTCGTGTGCGCTCGCTAGACATTTATTGGAATGCATTTGCTCGCCCTCACAACCAGCGAGCGCTCGCGGACCAGCTTCACCCGTGATATAGCGCATGTGTAGTATAGGATAGAATAAAAGGGAGATGCATTTCACAATTCTATTGCTGCCTTTTTTATTCAGCTACACATAATTAAAAACCAATGCAACCATTAATGAAACGTAGAAAACTTCTGCAGTATATTCCAATGAAGCCCATAGCAGATAATAAACAACTATTTCAAAGCATTGAATTCCACAAGATCGAAAATGTTTTCAGGTCCCTGATGGCCTGACCGCTTGCTGGACAATTCTATAATGCATGTAGATATGCATGCATGCATGAATACACCATGATATGGTGATGATGTGTTCTGACATGCCTCCTTCAAGGTTTCAGTTCACAAGACATTTTGTGAATAGATATAAGCAAATATGCATGTGTTATTTGTGCGATAAACACTTTTTAAAAGGATTGCTTCATTCTTGTTGATTGATGTGATGCAAAATATGTAATTATGTAAACTTGAGGATAATGTTTTGCATTTTTATGTTCGGTACTGGCCTTATATTTATTTGAATCAGAAACAATGCATGGGCACTATTGCTACGTTTTTTTTTCCTAAAGAAAGCGCTGAAGTTCTCATGATTCATTGATGCAGCAGCCAGCACAAAAGAGAAAGTAAAAGAAAAACAATATGACAGTAAAGTAATTGATCCTCTTCGCTAAAGAGCAAAACAACTAGTGAGGGTTCAATAAAGGATTATTCGATCATCAACATTTGATAACCACTAATCAACTAAACAAGCTGTAATAGTGAAAGGAATGTGCCACGTTGATGGAAGCACTATTAAAGAGGGTATTCAAAACAAACGCACAAACATTGAGCAACGCTTACGTGGTTGAAACAGTTTACCAAAAGAAAGACTGAGATCAAGTAGACTTCCAACACATGTGTTCACGTGATGTCAAGAAGATTATATGCACAAAACTTACCATCTCCGATACTGTAAGCAGGTTCCAGCTTGCTTTCAAAGGCCAGCTGTCCAACTAGGTTCTCAATTTCCTCAAAAGTTATAACTAGTTAATTTAATTGCTAACTAGATTCAACAAGAAAATAACACATACAGTAAGTCAACACAGATCATGGAATTATGAAATAAGTTCTTTCTAACCAAATATCGATTGTGATTTAAATTAGCACTTTAGCAGTACTAAGTAACTGAAGATACCTAGAGAAAAGAGAACAGAAAAAAGAAGAAGGCATTCCATGCACATTTGAGAAAATATGCGCACCACATTGCATTCAGATTCATTTAAGATAGTGTGATTTTATCAGCACATGGAGAGTAAAAGCATTACTTACGATTGCTCTGATGTCTCCTCGTCTACACTATCTGGGCGGACAAGGTACTGATCACTCCAACTCAAATCCTAGAAAATATTTAGATGTAATGTAGGAAAAAGATAAATACCCTTTTGTGAGTAACAAGAGTACACATCTAATCAAATTCAAAGGCACAGATACCTTGAGATCCTTAGATTTTCGAGAATCCTTCACTTTCTTCTTGTCCTTTGACTTATCATGGGATTGTTTTGTGTCACTCACTTTGTTTGCATTCCTCTTAGCATCCAAAGCAAGTTCAGCCAGGAAGGCTTCACTTGCAGCATCAGATCTCTCCCTAGCATCCTTGTCCACCAGCTCTTCCAAATGGGTCTGAATCATCAAACGATAACCACAACTAAGAAATGAACAAAGCACATAGGTATTAAAGCAATTGAATGTGTAAAGAGATCAGTACACATACTCGCAAGAACGATTTCAGAAGAGGGAGGAGAATTGTTCGGTAATCAAGGGCAGAAGCAGGCCCAAGCTTGAGTTTCAGTTGCTCAATCACGGCTGAAATTCGCATAATCCTAGCGTCTATCTTGTTAAGCTGTAAGTGAAACAGATAACAGGGAGATATGTTGTTAGATGTTACGTGTTAAGCTGCAAGTGAAACAGATATAACTTTTTATGGGAAAACTGAAACCCAGAAGAACTCACCTCCATAGCAACATGTTCCTTCAGTCTTGAAACAACCAATTGTACCACCGAATCATTTGAATGTTCAAAGTCATAAAAACCCCATTCATCTTCCTCTGTCCCATCATAGTCACGATGGTTTGAGGTCATGCCAGAAAAGGATTCATCGTACCTAAAACGTGTTGTTTTAACTTCCCTTAAGATAGTAGAGATTGTATCTAGCTCAGATCTGCAACCGTTAAACAATTCCTCAGCGTTGAACTCCAGCTGCTCCTGTCGCTTCTTTAGGAGCTCCTCATATCCTTGAAATGGATAGGGATCCATGTTATCCCTTCGCCTTTGCTCTTCACATAAAAGGCTATCCACAGCAAGCAAGCCCTCCTCACTGCTCAGCTGGTCATGCTTCTGTTCATACCAGTTCTGCAAGGCTGAGAACTCTTTCTCGAGCTCATGAAGAATGCCCCTGCACTTATTAGACCTCACCTCAAGCATACGGTTCCAGTCCAATAGCTGCTCTTCAACTGAAGGTCCAGTATATAACCATGAAAGGAATGGATCAGCAACAACATTCTCACGGTCAGACCTCAATTCAAAAGCCTGGCCATCAAGGATAAGCAATGATGAATCAGAATCAAGTGTAACCTTCTCCAAGTTACTGCGATTTTTTGGGGAACTATCCCTGTCAGCTACTTCCTCATCCTTATCTGAGCTCCTATTATTAAGTGCACAAGCCTGCATAAGTTCCTGCAAGAATTTGAGCACCTTCCGCAGTGATGATACATCCAAGAAGCAAATGCAGAGTGGTGACTCATCCAACGAGTGGTTAAGCAGCAGTGACGCAGAATGCATCTTCCTGAGTTCCTCCATAGTGATATGTAGAACCTTGTTCAGATGGCTCAATGAAAGATTCTTGTGTTTCACGAGGATTTTGAACGACGAATGGATCCTCTCTAAAATCTTTGTTCTTTCCTCATCATCAGACAGTGGCCACTTCCTGTCACCTTCCCTTGTCATCGTGCCAAAACTATCACACTCCTCATTGTGTGGTGAGGTTGAGGAATCTGATGTGTCCGATTTATCTTTTATACTCCAAATATCCGATGATATTGAATCTTTGTCCCTATCTGAGCCAACATTGTCAGCTAGTTCTTCCTCGAGAATTTTGAGTGCCACAGTAGCATCCACTGGCCTCCAGGTTGAACCAGTGAGCTTTTCTGCCCAGGCATCATCAATCTCCTCTGGCACCATATCCTTCAACCGGGGAGGGAGTACACCCACATGTTCCTCCATTGCATGCTGTACATGTGATTCAGCATCAGCAAAATGCTTCTCACAACGGCCACATACCAAAAACTCCCATTTTCCACTCCTAGTGGCAAACCTTATCGCCTCGTTAAGCACATCAGATACCAAACTGGCAGCATCTTTCTCCTTATGCATTGCAGCAGCATAGTGTGACTTGAGCTCAGAAATACTAGTGCTTAAGAACGCAAGCCTCCGATCCATGGACACTGTGGCCCAGAACTCACGCACCTGATCAATGCGACCAGACACTGGCGAAGCTGCTGCCTTTCTGGACCCACCCTTCCTCCGGTCAGCACGATGCCCAGGCACTGATGACTGAGACGATGAGGAGGGGGCCTCATCCCCCGGTGACTGTGATTGGGAGGTGGACGAGGAAGCCGATGTGGCATTGTGTTTCTGCTGCTCCATCAGCCTCACCGCAGCAAGCCGCACCTCAATCTCCTTGCGCCGCTCTTCAGGGGTCTTATTAGCCTTCTTGATCTCATTGGGGCGGCGCGGAGCAGGCGCCGCAGGCAGGAGGTGGACCTCGGAAGAATCGTCAGTGCCGCCGCGGCGTATAGGGAAAACCCGAACCTTATCCTCAGGGGTGTAGCCCATGTTCATGTTCTTAACCCACAGCGAGATGGACGTCATGTTGGACCTCTGCATCAGGTTGCTGAGCTCGCTCCGGACCTGCTCGACGTCTGGGGCCGGTAGCCTGAGGGAGTGGGGCGCCGGTTCGGTCGGGCTCTGGATGGCCATCCCGCGGGAGCACTCGCTGCTGGCCGCCTCGTAGCCGGCGGTGTCGGAGGCGATCTCGTAGAGGAGCATGGCGTGGAAGTGGGCGAGCTCGATGGAGTCCGGCGCGAGCTCGACCGCCTTGCGGGCCGCCTCCAGCGCGTACCGCTGGTGCCGCGCGCGGGCGCCTGGCTCGTCGAGGACCGCGGCGTAGCGCGCCAGCACGGTCCCCTGCGCGCGGAGGAGCAGCGGCGATCCCTCCCCGTGCTTCGCGACCGCGTCCTTCACCAGCCGAAGCGCCTTGGCGTGGTTCCCCCGCTGGAGCGCGGCCAGGGCCTTCTCGCACACGGCCCGGACCGCCGCTCCCTCGGCGGCGTCATCCGCCGCCGCCGCATCGGGGTGGCCGGCCGCCGGAGGCGAGGGAGGGGTAGGGTTTGCGGCGGCGGCGGTGGTGGTGATGGTGTTGAGGGTTCGCTTCTTTCGGCCCATGGGAGAGGGGAACGAATGAGATTGGGGAGAAGGGGACTGAAGGGGGGGGGGGTGCGTGCGCGATATAGGAAAAAAAAAATTGGGGCGAGTCGAGTGCAATCGAATGACGCTTTCGACTTGGTGTGGGTCCCACCCACCACGCAACTCTGGTGGGAGTGGGGATGATGGAGGAGGTAGGAGGTAGGTTTGCTGCGGATCGGAGATCGGGGCGCCGCGTGCGGAATGGTAGACGGAAGAGAGAGAGAGAAGGGGGGGGGGGAGACAGATGGTTGCGGTTTTATATGGGCCGGGACGGGCCTTATTTAGTCTACGGGCTTTCTTTCCGGCGGTAACTGGCCAGAGCCCATGGGCTATTTCACAATTCACCCCGTCCTTACATATTTTTAGCTCAAAAATCTAACCTTTTTTAGACCCAGCCTTTACATTTTGTAGATAAAAAAAGTTAGGCCCATTACCAACTCCAGTCACCGCAGGTAGCTATATCCATGGGTCGTGCATTGTATTGCCAGGTTGAGCCCACGTTAGCGAGAAACATTCAGTGCGACAATGAAAACAATAATGTCGTACTCCTTCCGTTCAAAAATATAAATTATTTTGTTATGATAAAACTTTTACTAACAATTGATTTATTACTAATATAATGGTTATACAATACAAAAGAATAGTTATAATTAAATAATTTTGACTATGAATCTATAATGTGTCCTAATAGTGTGATTGTTTGGTTAAAGCTTTATCATAGTGAAACAAAAATGTGCCTTATATATTTGAGGAAAAAAGTGGAGTTGTTCCTTTTTTTGAAATGAACAGGGTAAAATAACTCAAATAAAACTTTAAAATTTGTATAGAGGTTTAATTAAAAAAATGATTTTGCCATCCATTCATAAAGGGTTTAACACCGAACTCTCGCAAATGGAACTATATATATGGAGTCTTCATGGTAGGCAGGGTAATATATACAGGGACTACAAAATCAAGGAGTTTTAATGGTGGTATGCCTTTGATAAAGTCCGACTTATAACTTGTAACATTATTAGATGCACATAAGTTTTATAAGCATAATACACCTTTATTACATGATAATTTTTATAAGGATAATACGCTTTTATGAATCAGAGGAGCCTGAACAACCCAAAGTCAACATGCCAACTAATGATGTACCATCGAATTTGATACAATCCATAATTGGTCAGACTTGCAACTATCTCCCTCAAAGATACATCATTGTTTGACATACTTGTGTTTATTATCATCCTTTTACTTCTTGCCATCAGAATCCGCCTTTTGCAGATTATGAATTAACAGACGAGGATTGAATTTCTCAACTAACGATTGAGATGTCATCTGCAAATTATAGGCTGGTGGACACGGGATATTTTTTTGTCAAAAAAACTCACTTATCATGCCTTTTTGATAAAATGAATTTGTGAACAATGATGTAAATACACCTACTTATGAGGACGCACCGATGCTATTTAATTATCAAGATATTCTATAGTAATGAAAGATTTTTTACTTCAATATCTAGGTCATCAATGCATACATACAATGTATAAGGGAATCAGGGAGTAATGATAAAGTGTACTGTGAAAACACCATATTTTCTAACATGCTAAAACATGATGGTCTCTTAGTAGAAGATGAAGTTGATAACAACTTTGTTACGAAGATAGTGAGGAAATACCTAATGTATAAACTGATAATGTCTAGCTTTGTACATTTGATAGGATTTAAATATGTTATTATATGCATGTGCATTGATGGCCAAAGTTAAAATAAATATACAATTTCTTATTCATAACACAACCTCTTTTCTAACTCGTGTTAAAATCTTTTGAGATATACAAATAATTCCATATATTTTTTCTAAACAACAAATATTAAAACCTAAATTTAGCGAATCATTCCATGAGGAAAAAAAATCAGAAAATCAACCAGCACCTAAAATTAGCATGTGGCTACCTCCCCCATCTCAATTCCCCACCACCACCTTCCTCCTCCAACCTCTCCCTCCATGCAGTCCTCACCACCTCGCCTCCCACATTGCTCCCGCGCATTTCCACCGCCTGCCTCCCTCCCTCCTCTTCCGCCGAGGAGTTCCCCGATCGCGCGCGCGTAGCCTGGCCTAGGCACCGGCGGGCCGGAGGAGGAATGGCGCCACAGAAGAAGACGACGCTGGTCTACAGCTTCGTGGCGCGTGGCACCGCCGTGCTAGCCGACCACGCCGAGGTCTCCGGCAACTTCGCCTCCGTCGCCGCGCAGTGCCTCCAAAAGCTCCCCTCCACCAACAACCGTCACAGCTACAACTGCGACGGCCACACCTTTAACTACCATGTCCACGATGGATTCAGTAATGGCACCCCAAATCCGTCCTTTCCTCGATTCTCCGCATCAATCTCATATAATAAAATTTCCATGACTATCACTTGGTTAAATCAACAGTATGTGATTAGCGTCATTTTGAAAGATGTGATTCTTCTTTCCTTTTCCATTTTGGTGCTCATGGTCATGGATGTGTTAGGATTTGGCATTGGCTGGATAGGTGTGTTATATTTGTTTAATCGATCGGATTTCTTCAACAGTGTATGCAGTTGCACCATTCGTCCCTTCAACTCGATTTATTGGGATCACGTCTATTTTGGGGTCTTCCATGGTGAATCTGGGTTGATATGATGCCACATTTGTTGTGGTGCAATGTGGTGATGGGCGCGTTGGGAGTGCAAGTGCATAGTTTGTTTTGTTTGTTTGATGCTAGATTAATCAGTTTAGTGTGGTGTTTCATTGTACTTGATTAGAAATGCTCGCTAACTATATGGTTAAGATCTGAACAAGTGAGGTGTACAAAACCTTTTTCTTTTGTCAAAAAAGAACTCTTTTTTTTCAACATAATGTCGTTTGTAGAGGGTTTAATGCGTAACAATATATATTTCATTTATCTGATGTTGTGGATCTTCATCTTTTTTGTCATTGAAAACCTGTAGATTTTCAGTGTTTGTCCAAGTTAGGATTTTTCCCCACTTAGCATTATAGCATTACCTCTTCATTTGCACTTGATAATTTATCGCACTCCCATTGCGATATTAGTTCCATAGCCTAAGTTTTCCTTATATAAACATTACATGCCACACATAAGTGTTTTCCTTTTGTATTTGAAAGGTAAGCCTATTTTCTTCATTGAGATTCATCGCGTATACCTCATAAGAAAGAAAAGATTCATCGCATATGTTCTTTCGTGTAACATTTAAAGTTAAAGAAAAGCGCATATGTTCTTTTGTGTAACATTTAACGTTAAAGAAAAGCACATTCTTTATTTATTATTATTTTGCTACTTGCTTTGTTCTTTAGTAAAGATAAAACTATGTGAATGACGATGTCACTACTATAAAATTGTTTCAATTTTACTAGTTCCCATTTGACAATGTATTTGGTTTTCAGCATACTGTGTTGTTGCTACCGAGTCTGCTGGTCGGCAACTTCCAGTTGGCTTCATTGAGAGAGTAAAGGAAGATTTTTCCAAGAAATACAGTGGAGGAAAAGCAAGGAGTGCTACTGCGAATAGCCTCAAGCGGGAATATGAGTATTTTCCTTTAAATATTTATTTGAATAAAAAATTTACCGAGTGCCCTAAATTACTACAATCTGAAGAAGCTAAACATAAAGGATTTCTTTTTTCAGGCCTAAACTTAAAGAACACATGAAGTACTGTGATGCGCACCCTGAGGAGATTGACAAGCTTGCCAAAGTGAAGGCTCAAGTTACAGAGGTCAAAGGAGTAATGATGCAAAACATTGAAAAGGTTAGTGTCCCCTTTACTGCCACCAATTGGGCACTAGTCCATAGAGCTTTCGTCATAACAATACAAACTTTCGGCTATAAATTTGAAAATAGGCTATATTCAGAAGTTATTGAAGCCTTGGAAATAATTTATTCTCATCTGGTGCATCAGGTTTTAGATCGTGGTGAGAAAATTGAACTGCTTGTCGACAAGACAGAGGATCTCCGCTCACAGGTTTCATCATTTGCTCTGGCATTGAATCATAACTTATTTCCTCTTAATTGCACAATATGTGGTCTATTGGACATGATGATATCCATTCTTTCATTTATAGGCACAAGACTTTAGGCAAGCGGGAACAAAGATTCGGCGAAAGATGTGGTGGGAGAATATGAAAATGAAGCTCATCGTTTTCGGCATTGTAGTTGCATTGATCCTCCTCATCGTCTTGACGGTTTGCCGTGACTTGAACTGCTGGTAACATAACACATATACGGCTCACCTCACCGAATATTTGCTATAGCCTTCAGTTCTGATAATGCTGAAGAAAGGGCACACACAAAAAGGAGAAAGGGCGTGTTAGAGGGTTATTGTTTTGAAAGAAAATTATCACATAGGGAGTGCAAAATCACCATGAATCTATCAGCTTGATTGATGGTGTTGCTAGCTCATCACATTTTATTTAGTTATTTCTGGACCCAAAGGCTCACAGTATATAATAGAGCCCTCTCCTGTGCATGTATTGGATGTCCATATTCTTTCTAAATGTAATACTCCTAGTATTCTTGTAATTCAGAAGAGGTAATTTTTCATGTTTGCTTTAATATATTTCGTACAGAGCTAATTGTTCAGGCCAATGCTTTTCTCTGTTTAATGATTGTTTGACTGCCACAGAACATCCTCCTTTTTTAACCTGAAACAGTTGCATCTTAGTATATGATATCAAGATATTATTTTATTGCAACTATACAGTGAAAAGCCACTTTTAACTTTTTAGGGCAATAAAATGGAATTTTTTTAGAAATAATATTGTTTTAATGAAAAATCGCAAAAATAGTTGGCATGTGGATGAAAATGCAAAATTAACGGTCTGTCGAACGGCGGGGAGACGACATGAGGGCCCGTCGAACAGTGGCGTGTCGACACGCCCTATCGAAGGGCGGGCGTTCGACAGACCGGCCTGTCGAACAGCGGGCGTTCGACAGGGCCTGCCGCCTGCCACGCGCCGCACCTGTCGAACGACGAGAGTTCGACAGGCCCCCCACCGCCCCTGTCGACCAACGGGCCTTCGATAGGCCCCCCCCCACCGCCCCTGTTGACCTACGGGTGTTCGACAGGCCCTTTTATAAAGCGCTCCCCGGTTCCAAATCGTCCCAAATCCAACCGAACCGAGACCACTTCGCCTCGCCTCGCGCCTCGCTCGCCGCAAGCCGCAGCCCCCCATCGCGCCCAGCCCCAGTGCCGTCACCATTGCCATTGCTGCCGTTGCGTGTCATCGTCGTTGAGGTAGCAGCACTACTACAAGGGAAGAGAAGGTTAAGGTATAAACATGTAATCCCTAAGTTAAGTTGTGAATTTTAATTCGTAAGTATGAGGCTTGTTATTTTGATGCCATTATTTGTGAATCGTTAGTCATTGTTGAATGTTAGTACATATAATGTGTGTACCATTTGTCATTGTTTAATGTCAGCATATATAGTTATTTAGTTGTATGTTACAAATAATTTGAAGTTAGTACATGTTTGCTGAGGTGATTAGCAATTTTGTAATGTTGAAATAGTTATCGTCGGGGAGAAATGAATGTTGAGCATTAGTACAAATCAAAAGGAAATTATATTTAAGTAGTCTAATTTAGTGCAGAGTTGTGTCATTCGGCTGAAGGGAATAACTACGCGGTTGGGAAGGAGAAGTCCGCAACTGTGCAGGAAAGAGCAACGACAGCGAAGGTATAAATTTGTAATCCCTTAGGACGCCGGCAATTTTTTTTGTTAATCATTGTTGGTTGTTAGTACAGGTATTATACGTTTATTATTAGTTAAAATCGAATGGAGGTATGATACATTTATTATTAGTTAAAATCGAATGGAGGTATTGTACGTTTATTATTAGTTAAAATCGAATGGAGGTATGATACATTTATTATTAGTTAAAATCAAATGGAGGTATTATACGTTTATTATTAGTTAAAATCGAATGAAAGTATGATACGTTTATTATTAGTTAAAATCGAATGGAACTTATATTTAAGTAATGAAATATAGTTTGAATACGTTAGAGCAATAATGTAAGCATAGCGCATACGACGCTTTACTGGGTAGTAACGTATTAATAGCAATTGACATGCTATTTCAGGATGTCAGGTGATGTGCCCGTTCGGGTGTATTATGGCGACGCTCCAATACAACTTTGTGATAGCGGGGTAGATTTGACCGTATATGCATTCGTCGATACTACCCTAAATATATCAGACCAGTTGGTTTTGAACGACGTGCTAGGGTGGTTGCATAATATGTTCGGGATAGATCCTTCGATGGAGAAATTCATCATAAAAGTCGTGTGGCCAGTAAGGAGTGAATACGGATGACAGTGGAGAGTAGTAGAGCTTGCATCTACTGGGAGTTGGAGAAAATTTGTGGCTAAAGTAAGAGAGAAAGGTTATAGCCTGGCAATATTGGTGCAAAAGAAAATAGATGTTGTTGGAACCGGCGAGACCAGCCACATGGAGGTAGAACAAACTCATATCGTGGAAGAGATTAATATTTGCAGGAGTGGGCAAGACGAAGCAGTAGAGGAGGCTACTGCACCGGTAGATTTAGTTGTGCCCGGTGGCAATTGTCCGCCTAACGAATTGGATGACGATGAGCCGGACTCACCTTTGGCTGTTGATGCAGCGGAGGAGAACGATGCGATAGTGGAAGAGATGGAACTAGAGAACGAGGAATATATTTCATTCGTGGTGGAAGGGCAATATACAGCACAGTGGGACGAGGATACCAACGTACCTGAAGATTGGACGACCATATCAATGAGTCGTCTGGGGGTTAACGATGGTTTAGATGCCCACTGGCGATATGATTGTAAGAAGGTGCAAGTTGGACAGATGTTTCACGACAAAGGGCACCTACAAGACGCGATGAAGAGGTGGGCTTTTCTGCAAAGGCGGGAGTTCAGGGTGAAGGTTTCAAATAGAACGACGTATGACGTGAAGTGCACAAAACCCGGATGCCCTTGGAGAGTGCATGGTTACAAGCCACAGCATGACAACTTATGGGTAGATTCAAGGGTTGAGAAGCATACCTGTTTGTTAGATAATACCCCTTTGGTACACAGGAACATGGCGGTTGCATTCGTGGCACAAATGGTGTACTCAAAGGTTGTTAAAAAAATCTCTTTATCGTCGTTCACAATAATGCATGACGTGGAGAAAGAGTACAAGTATGAGATATCGTACGACAAGGCTTGGAGGGGTAAGCAGAAAGCACTGGAGATGAGATTTGGAAGTTATGAAGATTCGTACCACAACCTTCCCCCACTTTTGGAGGTTTTGCAGGCCAGAAACCTGAGCACATATATGGCTATTCTCGATGAGGTTAATGAAAATGGAAAAAACGTACTTTGTCGTGCATTTTGGACATTTGGGTGCATGATAGAGGCCTTCTGAAATTGCATTTCGTTGTTATGTGTTGATGGTACTTTTATGACAAGCAAGTATAGGGGAACTATTTTAACCGCAATCGGAGTCGACGCTGATAGCCATGTCGTCCCCGTTGCCTTCGCTTTTGTTGAAAGCAAGAACACATCGAGCTGGCTATGGTTCCTGCGTCACATTAAAAGGTGTGTTGTTCAAAACAGACCAAATGTGTGTGTTCTGCATGACCGACATGCCGGCATTCTATCAGCGGTGCAGCAGCTAAAGGAAGATGTAACAGAGGAGGCTTGCTGGCCAGATTTGCATAGCAGATAGTGTATGCGACATCTCGGTGCAAATTTTTACATATAATTCAGGAGTAAGAGGTTAATGGACCTGTTCAAAAAGTTGTGCAAGCAAAATCAGCAAAGAAAGTTTGACGCTATATGGGAACAGCTGGATCGATTGACCACTACTCACATGCAAGAGGTTCGGAAAAAACCCGTTCTTGCCCGACAAGAGGAGCCGGAAGGCCTGGAACCCATTCCAAACGAATCACCATCTGTTACTCGATGTAGGAAGCGGGGGAAGGCTACGAAGTGCTTCACTGACTGGATAGAACATGAGCCAAGGGAAAAGTGGTCCTTGTTGTACAATACCAATGGTTCACGGTATGGTGTGATGACAACAAATCTTGCAGAAGTGTACAATTGGGTGATGAAAAATACACGTCCTTTACCACTTGTTGCTATCCTGGAGGGTATCACAAGGGGTACACAGAAGTATCTTTGTAAAAGATACGCCATGGCTAGTCTTAACCTTGCCAATCCTAATGTAAGATATAGCCCCGCTATCACACAGTACATGGACGAGAAAAGCAAGAAGAGGGAATGCACAGGGTCTGGACTGCTGGGAATAGGGAGTTGTTGTTTGAGGTACGACTGCGTGACAAGAGTGGAGTTGGTATTGGGAGAACGGACATTACATTGGAGTGCACGTTGTGGCCAGACTATCATGCTTGCAAATGCAACTGCAACAAGCCTTTCCTTCGACATCTGCCATGCTCTCATGTTCTTGTCGCTTCCGCAAAAGGTGGTGTCGATGCGAACATATTTGTCTTGCCTTACTTTATTAAGGAAGCATGGGAGGCAACCTGGCGTGGTAAATTGTGTGGTTGGCGTGCGGTATGTGATTTCACTCGCCCACCCCCAGGGGAAGCCAACTAGGTGCCTGACTCAAATTTGCTAGTTGGCACAAAGAGGCATCGCAAGACGCGTCAAATCAAGAACCACATGGATGAAGCCGAAACAAACACACGTTCGCAGCGTCCAAAAGCTTGCATTGTATGCGGCGGAGACCATGCCCGTAAAGATTGCAACATGTACAATGTAGGCAAAGATGCAGAAGGTGGCGATATTCGTCGTGTTCCAGGGCGGAGGTCGACGAAAAGAAATAATCCTTAGTTATTCATCTTGTAATATTTATATTTACTAGTCCTAAATTGTGTTCACTTCAACTTATTAGTATTTTACCTGTACTACTGTACTATCGCGTTGCATAACTTTTTCACGCTCATTTTTCATGTTTCTGGCTTGTAATATTTATATTTACCAGCACCGCAGTGTCTTTACTTTAATTTATCAGTATTTGACTTTTGCTATTAAAATTTCGCGTTGCATAATTTTTCACGCTCAATTTGTCATTTTTTAATTTATTTCTGATGCTCATGACACTGCTAATCATGCATTTTGTAGATATGGCTAACAGGGATGACGTATCGCTGATCGACGAGGTGATCGATATACATCATCGATCACGACGACTTAGTCAAGGGACTTTCTGCAACATGTTGAAAATGCGGGGATCGGATCAGTATTGGCGTATCGATCCTCGTTGGGTTCCAAGGTATGTGAAAAACCATTTGTCAGCGTACTGTCATTTAAATTTTTTCGCATTGCTAATTATTTCTTTTTGACATGTAACAGGTTGAGAGCCACTGGGTTGTTGACCTTCGCACGCTTGGTTGAGCCTTCACGTGGAAGGTCACCACGTATCAACATTGATGCGGCCTTGCTGAGTGCTTTGGTGGATAGATGGAGGCCCGAGATACACACCTTTCACCTGACAGTTGGAGAGATGGTACCCACTCTAGAGGATGTGTCTTTTTTGTTGGGTCTATCGATAGCGGGTGTAGCAGTTGGCCCGAACAGGTCCATGCTGGATAGGCGGATGATCTGCTGGCCAGTTTTGGTGGAGTGGTGGCTGCTCCGCTAGAGGATCTCACAGATAGGCATGGGCCCACGAGGAGTTGGTTGCAACAGTTCCACCAGGAGGTTTTCCCAGAGGACCAGGAGGACTGGGTAGTGCGCCGACACTTAGTCGCGTATCTACTATGGTTGTTTGGGTGGGTGATGTTCACGGGGACTCACGCTGACTCCGTGGACAAGCACTTCATCCACTACGAGGAGCAGATCGCTGAGCTACCTGTTAAGGAGATTCCGTAATACAGTTGAGGGTCGGCTGTTCTTGCGGCGACGTACGTCGGGCTCTGCGATGCTTGCACCAGGAATAGCAAGCAAAGTTCTCTGACATGCTGCCCTCTGCTTCTAATGTTATGGGCGCATGAGCACTTTGACATTGGGAGGCCACAGCTAGAGTCGTACGCAAGCTATGGCGTCAATGAGATGTACAAGTCTGGTCTTGAAGACATCGACGATCGTCCCACCATGGGCTCGCTGTGGACACACCGCGAGGTAAATTGTACATTGCAATGCATTTTGCATAGCACTTTCTTGTTTTGCACATTATCTCGATTTACGAGCACTAATCATATATTTCTTGCTTTTGCAGCCGAGATGGGTGAGCGGAACGACACGTCGCGTGTACACACAGTTCGTGGCTGACTTCGATCAGCTTACGCCCCACCGTGTTCGCTAGACCCCGTACACGCATCACGATGTCGTTGAGCAGGCACCGCACGGTCTTGCACAGCTCTGCACGCGCGACGTAGAATTCTGGAGGACCACTTGTCACCTCGTGTTGGACGTGTATGTCGAGCCGTACCACGTGCAGAGGGTACTTAAACAGCTCGGCATGTACCAAGACTACCCTCCGAGAGATGGACGCTCTTTAGCTGTTAGCCTCCACAAGTAAGTACACATCCGACAATGTTAATTTCAAGTAGTGTGTTTTACCCCATTGTATATATTTCTTACGTGCTCATTACGTCCTACGCGGGTACTCCCGGAAGGGACTCGGTCTGTCCCATGAGGGGACCATTGTTCGGACGATCGCGCCAACGGTTGCGGAGTGGGAACATGCGGCGGAGCACTTGGTTCTCCAAACACCTCTAGACGACGGAGCTTCGTACGGACAGTACCTTCATTGGTACCGTAGTGTTACGCGCTGGAGGTGTTTCCCGCCACAAGGGGATACATCTCTCCCCTACCAGCCGTCGATCACGGACACGTTTGCCCCACAACCTCGAGCTGCGTACAACTCAATGGTATGTCGTTGCTTTCGTTGATTATCATTAAATGTGGAACACGTTCAATTGTTCTAACGCCCTTCCCTATTCATTCAATAGACCGAGTTTGTGGAACAGGTTCACATTGAGTCCAACACGTTGTTACAGAGACTAGAGACAAGGCCTCAGCACGTCAGGTAGGACGTGGCGTCCGTCCTTCGCAGTTTCCGTTCGCGTGCTGCGGCGCTACTTCGTCGTGTCTCCTGTCGGAGCGCGACTGATGTGGCGCAGCCTTCCAGGCGGGCAGGATCGCCACCACTACCACGATGCTCTAGTGTGGACCAGTTCTGTTCCTCTACGTCACGTCGCCACTACGACGACGCTGGTCCATCGCACGCTCGGCCTTCGCTTCAGGAGACGCCTCCCCCTGTCCACCCAGGGAGATTGTCTGACTTTGGGGTTCTGGCATCGAGTATGGCACCACCGCGGCCTTAGGTACAACACGTTTACCTTGCTTAACATCCAGTTCATATCGTACTCAACCTCCATTTTATACCATATCGTAACCTACGCAACGTCCACAGCCACAGCAGGTGTACGATACCCAGGGAGCTTATGCGGAGGCAAACTTTTCTTACCTGCTGACAGGGGACAACCTGGCGCCCACACTGGGTTGGGGACTTTACGTTACTCCGCGCGCACTGGCGTCAGGGTACACACAACACACAAGTAAGTATTGTTTACAACGTAGTTACCATCATCTTTCTGATAACACGATATTATCTGTTTTAGTTGTTTATAAATCTTTTCAAACCTACCAGGTCTAGCATTTTTAACGATTAGTTTTTCCTTAAAAAGGCTACTAGTCGCGGTCATCTTATGAATGTTCCCTCTTCTAAGGAAATGGGAATGGGAGATGATGTTAGTCTTTAAATTGTATTATTAACTTGTAGCAATACAACAAGATGAATTCTTAGTTGGTAAAGGATGGAGTGGTTTCCATTCGGTAGTGGTGGGTACGGTTTGTGAAATTTGGTATTTTGATGGAAAGGTGACTCTAAAAGAGATTGATACATCAAGGATGCGACAAGATGCAAGATTTTTAAAAATCTATAGTCACATTTCAACCCTGTTGAGTTCAAATTGGCCAAAATAAATTCCAGGACAATAAGCTTGGTAATTAGGAAAATAAGGAATAAGAAGTCCCTAATTACTATTACATCCATCAATAAAGGTCTTACATAACTGGAGATACATGGTAGTCATAATACATGGCATGGTTCATTGAATCACCCACCTGGGAAACTCAGGATATTGGGACCTGAATAATTGGGACAAAGTCGGGTTATGACTCATCATATACATTCATATACTTGGGTCATGGAAGGAAGCGGATTGTTAAATGGCATGTGTAGCAATAACCATTTTTTTTCAAAAAGGCATGAATGTATGCTTATGATATCATGATGTATGAATGATGCGGCATATGTATGAAATGGTGCAATGAATAAAACATGTTGTATTGCTTACATGCCATAGGACAATCCTTTAGGTCCAATTAAGCTCTAGGATATAGTTATTGGATGGCTCATTGGGAAATACATTGTTTGTCACTAAACAATTAGCTTGAGACATCTAAGGTCATGATCTCACCTTGCTGAGCTCACAATTGGCAAATGGAAAATTCAGGGCGGCAAGCACAGCAAATGGAGAACAAGGATAATTAAGTCTCTAATTACTTTTACATTCATCCAACATGTCTCCATACATGAATAAGGATATAGGGCAACAATGGTACATAATTTACATGGCATATATCTTCTTGGCAATAAAGGCACCGATATACACGTGGGCGAGTAATCTTGGCAAATTGGAGTATAATCAAAAGGGTATGCTGCTTAGTGATCATGGTGTACCTTCCTGGAAATATTTTAGTCAGTAAACAACTGTCATCTTCAAGAATATGTCAGGGTTAAGGTTAGAGGCATAAATACATTTAATAGAAAACTCGTAATAGGAAATGAGTTATGGACATACAGTCTTTCGGGAAAATTGTTCTCGAAGGATTTATGCAACTCAAGACTTTCCATGGGCATAGGAAAAATCATAACCCTGTATAGGATTCAAGGTTGTAGGATACAAAAGAAGACAAGGTACTACCCCCCTTAAAAAAAAATTTAAAATTTTTTTTTGTCCAGTGGTCTAGTGAAAACGAATTAAACAGGCTATGCGATAACGGGTTGGTCCTGTGTATCAAAACATAGCCTACTGACCAAACTGGAGTGGTGGTGTAGTCAACAAAATTTTCAAATTCAGGTTCCTAACAAAGTTCTCTTTGTTCTAGGAAGAAAATAGGATGTAAGGACAAATAGGTCATTCTAGGAAAATGTTTAAAATACACCAGCTAGTTTACAAACCATATTAATTTTAGATATTACTTTCATGTTATTAAAGGAATACCAGTGAGTAGCTGCAATTCACAAATTATGCATCCAACCATAAAGGGGCACAAAATTTGCATATTGAGCCATCTCAACTCGAATTCCAAAATTATTCATCTTTGCATAAAAGCCATTGTGCCTCTATTATTTTAAGGAAAATGTATAAGGCAAGTAATATAGTGCTGAAATTTATCTACATATTGTCTTTGTCGAATTGCCATGACAGGTTTTACAAGTGCAAAACTTTTGGGCAAAATTCTGGGAGATGTATGTTTATATTGTTAAGTTACCATGGAGAAATCATGACTTTATCACTTATCATTTGGGCTATACAAATTCTTAAGTGTTGCTGTCTACAGATTTCAGCACACATTTATGCACGCTAATCGAATTTTTACCTTATGATGCAAAGGTTCAAAAATCACACAAAAATTCATGAAGCCTACTTGGTCAGTCTACAACTTGCATGTATAAATTCACAGGTTTTTAATTTATGGTTTGTCCTAACCAAAATTAACAACCAGACTGACTCAAAAATTCAGAACATGCATAACAAGTACAAAATGAATCTTTATCCATGTTTTAGGTTGTCTAAATTCACCATCTTTTAATCACATGAAGTTAGGGTGGTCCAGAGGCTATATGAATTTTGGGTGGTCCATCTAACAAACAATCTAGGGGTTTAAGCACAACAATTCTCAACCTGTCCCAAACTACCCGTTCTAGGTCATATCGATAAAATTTTGAAATATCGGGAGAGAAGAGTCCAATTACCCATCAAATTCATTTTCGGTTCAGAAATAACATGAGAAAGAGATAAACCTACCATATCTATCATGTTTTAGATTTTATCAACCCATTTTCAAAACTTACTGGCTATAGGTCATTTTCAACCCGATATTTTTGCAAATTTCGAACTAGTCAATAGGAGTAGTTTGCAAATGGATTTGAAAATTTTTCAAATCACTTTGGTACTGGTTTATAATAATTAATGAGTGTTTTCAAACACATTTTTACAGAAATACCCTTTTTCAAAAGGTGTCGGTCCTATGGAACAAGAATAGGAGTTTAAAATCAAAATATAGACTTAGGGGGAAGTAATTCCTTAAGAGATGGATGAGATATAAGATTGTAATAGGTTTTAACAAATAATTTATAGTCGAGAACAATGTCCTCAAAATAATTTTTAAGAAGCCGATCTAAACGACCATTTCAAAAGGTTTCCCTCCCAGTCGAACAATTGCTCTGATACCACCGCTGTCGGGCACCCGAAATTTATATTGTCTGGTGTCATTTGTGATCACCACATGATTTTGGAGTGAGATCCTGTTAACACCAGAATTTGGTAAGCCCCGAAGTCCTCATCGGCCCAGGATCTATATCGGCTCAAAGCTAATATCGGCCTAGAGTTCTACATCGGCCGATAGGGGTTATCTCGAACCAACCACCAATAGCAGTCGTATTCTTGTTAGATTCGGGAGGATCTTATCCAGAGAAGACCGAATTTGAGGAGGATGCGGCTTGTATCTTTTAATTAGGATAAGTTTGTTAGTTTCCTTCTTATCTTTAGGAAAGTTTGAGTCGTAATCTGTTAGGATCTTTGTTAGTCTATGGGTATAAATATGTAAGCCTGTAGTTCATGTAATCTTTATCACACGATCAATACAACTTCGGCGCATCGCCACCCTTTACTTTTCGTCTTCTTCGACGAGTTCATGCCCTTCCCGCGAGGGGTAAGTCTCGTTATGGTTGCCTGCGCTGTCGGGGCTAGGGCTTCGACGTTCTGATCTCGTCAACGTAAGCACCTACTATCATATATCTTAGTCAATCTGGTTTGGCTTCTCGATTTAGTCTTATCGGCCGAGATTCGCTTTAGGGTTTATGCCGGTATCGACTAAATTGCTTTGCTAGATTAGATTGGCTAAGGTATCCACCACCCCGAAAATCAGTCAAGGGCTTGATTGTCTAGATCTTGCGTTTCTTTTCATACTTAGTGCTGCATCAGTTCGGTTTGACCTACTAAGTCGTGATTAGAACCGTAATCTCTAGCCTGCTTGTTGGCTGCCAATAAGGGTTTCATCGGGGTTTCAGCCGATGAGTTATCTGGACGTTGCATCGGCCTAAGAGTTTTATATATAGATTGGATCTGGCCGATGACAACAGAGTATATATTGTTTATCTGCTTGTTGAGAGTTTATGCCATCGGACTTCTGGCCGATGTGTGCTTTAATCTTCATATCAAATGTTTATCTTATATTTATCTGGATTATGCTATATCATATTGCTATATCATCATGTTATCGTCAGCCGATCGTCTCTATATAGATATTTGTTCAGTACATCGGCTGGAATTGTGCCATCGGCTCATCGGCCGATCGGTTGTTTTGGCTATCGGCCTATCGGCCGATACGTTTTTGCCCTATCAGCCTATCGGCCGATAGACTTTCTGTTATGTTGTTTTGCATATCTTGTCAGTGGCAGGATCAAACTGACTGGCACGCCCGCGCTTCATCAATTTTAGGACCTGCACTGGAGCTAAGCAGATCTCCCAGGCCTTCGTGTGTCTGCACGCCGGATCCTCATCGGCGGTACGGATTTGGCGTCAACAGATCCATACACGCATTATAGCCACTCAAGCCTCAATGTGCCTCATGATCACAACTAGTCACCATCCAATATAAAGTACGTAGTGTCGAATATTGAGCAAAAGAGACATTGCTGGGACTTAGCGTGCCAGTCAACTTCAGCTTGAGACATGCCCGTCAAGCCACACGAAGACAGCGACCAGATGTGTTACACATCCCAGAAGACTTGACAAATTTGCTAAGCTCTACAACATCTAGTTTGTTCAACATACATACTCGTGTCTGGATAGTTCTATAAGCTAGAACAACCCAGGACACTTTCATCAAAACAAATGATATTCATAAAGGACTAATAATACACAAATAACTTAGAATCTAAGTCTTAGGATATAAATATGGCCGAACGGCCTTATAATTAAAGGTTCGCATGGAAGCTTAGTTACCAAAAACCCATAAGCAATCCGACTAGGGGTAAACCCCTAATGAACTGTCCTGAAGAGAACAACGGAACCCGTAGCACTCAACTAACCTGCAAAATGGATATTCCAATCGAACAAGTGTCAGTACATTAACTATGTTAATGTACTGGCAAGGCAATACAATCCTACATACATGCAAGCTCTAATTATCAAAGAATGGCTATTTGTAGGTTCATTTGCATAAAGCTAAGTTGGTTCACAATATTTCACAAGCGATAACTTTGTAAACATTTGTAGAATAAGTATATAAAGTAGAGCATGGTGATCAATATAAATAATTTTAGCAACATAATCATCATTTCTCCTCATCATCATTATCATAAGTCGTAAACATCAACTTGCATCTTCCCTGGTAGCAAGCCATCATTATCCTCGAAATCATCATCAAATTCCCATCCTCAACCATTTTTATAAAGTAATTTTAGAAAAGATAAAATTACACTCATGTTATTTCCCCAAGTCGCTCTTGACCGTGAGCATGGCTAACCGGTTAGTTTTAACTCTGCAGAGTTCGTACAAATCCACATGATGCGATAAAAGCCCGAAGGCTACACTCTAGTTGGTTCGGTGCCGGCCTAGCACCCCACACTCTACACGATGAGTGTGGACTAGAGGTCACATTGCCTAGTGTCTAGCCTTGCATCAGCGACGGCAAGTCTGAATCCACCCTAGGAATGACCCAGAGCCGTTAGGTGGCGGGCCCACGCCTTAAACCTAACGCTGTGGCAGCGAACACATCCGTTTCCCCACGAGGCACTATACCGTTGAATTGGACAGACTTAGACGCCCATGCTGTGAGGCAGACTACCCGTCCCCTCACAGAACACACCCAGCTAGTCTTGTTGCTAGCAATATAATCAACACACACATGGGTAGTTCCTATGAACCATCGCTCAGACTAGTTCATTCTACTTCGACCTACCAATATGCAAGGCTAAACACTGGACAACTTAATAAGCTAAGGTCATCCCATACTAATACATGTGGCAGTACTGTATACTTAGTTGGTAACATAGAGTTCGGTCCTTAATCGACTCAGGCGAACGCTCTCCCTATCGGTGCACAACTACTACCATATGTACACCACTCGCCGCCCAAGTCTAGAAATATGTTTAACTCTATTTTATTTCACAAATAACCAGAAGTTTCACCTCTGTCCAGAAGTTTGTAAATTATCCATTTTCAAATAAATATGATGATCACAATGTCTGAACTTATTTCACTAGGCATGGCTAAACATACGACATTATATCTAGCAATCATAAGCCCAGTTGAGCACATAGAGAGTACTCTAAACCATTCTAGGGTTACAAGCATCAAGGATAACAATTCTCAAGGCGGGTTATGTAGCAAATAGGTCATAACTACCTTTTCATCACTTTCAAATAATTTTTCCAAACATAACTATCTAACGTATACAACTTTGCAATAGAAAACGTTTGCCCAAATAAAACATAGGAGCAAGGTGTTCAAAGGAGGAGGGAAACTTGCCTTAATTAGAATCTCCCTCACGGTCAGCAACAAAACCGAAACTCCTCACCGAAAGGGACGTCGTTTACTATATGAAATAACGGTAACGATATAAACACCAAAACAAGTAAAGATCCAAAATGCTTCTAATATGCATGAATTCATTATAGTAGATAGGTAATGTCTAAATGTGATTTATAGGGAAGGAATTTCTATTTTATCACTTTGTTTTTAGTGAGTTATTAATTTTCAAAGTTTAGTACTAGCACTAGACTAATTAAGCTCTATTAGTCTTTAGGTGCATTTTGGGGTCAAGTTTTGTAAAGTGTTGGCATGCTGCAGTGAAAGGGATGTTCTCCAGGAGTTTAATAAATTGGTTTCACAATTTTTATAGTTAACATGATTTTATTATGAATTTTATAAGGTAGGTGCCACGTTGCACTATTTATTCGTTATATAAAATTTTAGAAGCATTTTTACTACAGTATATGTCATATCTTAATTCATGATAATTAAGTTTATGAAATTATGGATCTAATAAAACTAGAATCACCTAATTTGGAGTTGGAATCAATTTCCTATGAATTTTATAACCTCTCAAATTAATTATGACAACTTACCATTACATTAAAAGTGAACTACATTTTGTATACTAAAAGTTCTAGACCTTAGCTCATATAAATAAAGCTCATTCTTCTGTGAAGCTAACAAGTTTTGGTTTGATTCATTTAGAACTAATATGAATTTTCTACAAATCTTACAAATTCTATGTTAACTATTTCATATTTGAAATTTTAGAAATAAAAATCCTACTGTGAGGATAGGATTTTATTATACCAAATTAAAGTATACCATTTTATAAATCTACTGAAATTGGTTTCATCTCAAAATGAGTTATATTTGATTTGATATGAATTTTACAAGTTTGACATCATTTCAATTAATAAGCAAAAGATTTAATCAATTTCTTTTATATTTTTAAATTATAAAAATCTAGGGTCCACAAGACAGTCTCTGGTAATAATGCAAAAAGGTCCCTGACGATTCCACAAATCAACCCGCACTCCTCTAGCACGTGTTAATACATTTAGTATTAAGAGCTCCCATTGTTTTCCTTATTTGCAAATACATCCTAGGTCCACCAGTCATACATAGAAATTTTACAAATAGAACCTTGCATGTTTTAATTCCTTGCTAATCAAATCCCAGCCTATTAGATGAAGTGGGGCCCACCTGTCATTGAGACGAGGGGTTGAAGAGGAGGCGGCGGCAGCTGCAGCAGAGCTCACCGGCGAGCTTGTCAGCGGCGTCGACGGCTAATGGCGGCTCCTCGGACAATGCGGCCAAAGGAGGAAAAGTGGAGGACATCCTTGCGAACCTGTAGAAGGTGGTCTCGCCGCTGGAGATAGTCGGAATCAAAAGTGACAGTGGCGCAAGCGGCGGTGGTTCTCAGCCGGCAAGTGAATGTCGGTTCAAGACCTGTTTTCGCTAGAACGATGCATGCATGTGTCTCTATGAGGTATTACGACACTCACCAAAAGCTTGGTTGGAGTTGGAGAGGTCCAAATTGCGACGGCGACGAAGGAAGCATCCCGGCGGCGGCGCTTCACACCGGGAAGATGGCGACCGGCTTGATCTACTCGAAGAGAGGCCACACATGTGTGATCACGGTGTTAGTAAGGTCCTGGGGATACTCCATGCACAAGGAATCGGACTGTGACTCACCGGAGAAGGGGAAATCGGCAATGGCAACCGGCGGCCGGAATTGAGGAAGACGACGGCGATCTCCCTCGTCCGTGCATGATTCTTGAAGATTCTTGAGGGGTTTTGCTGCGGAGCTCATGGGGAAGCTGATGGCGAGAGGAATCGGCTCGGGGTGGTCTCCTTCGTGCTATGCGGCAGTGATGTCACCGGCGGCGGCCTTCGGTGCGTGCCCCCGAGCTTCGTGGGCGCGTCGGCGTTCCCGGCGATTCACTGCATGAAATGAAGAGGGAACAACGGGGATGGAATCGGCGCTTTGAGGAGGTAGTGGAACGTGGATTAGGTGGGGATGGCGATGGCTCGACGGCGATCGGCGGCGCTTTCTTCTCCACGGCCGATGACAGAGATAAGGGCGACGGAGAGAGTGAGGGCTTCCTCCCTCGGTGTGCTCGGCGCTGGAAGAAATAGAAGGGCCGGGCGACGTCGTCGGGGAGATAAGGGAGGAGCCCGGCGTCGCCACGACGACGGACACGCGTCGAGCCCCTCTGGCGCCGCCCTCTCTCGCCCTCTGTCTTTCTCTCTGTCTCTTGAGCGGTGGAGCAATATATACAAAGGTGAGAACCAGTCCAGGTGGCCGACATGTGGGTCCAGGCGGTGTACACAGAGACTAGGGTGAGAGAGGCGGTAGAAGAATTGGTGAACACAGGGGTTAGGATAGATTTTGATATTTTTTCTATTTCTTTCTTTCTCCCTTCTTGGTAAATTCATAACTTAATTTTTGTGCATGATAAATTAATGTAGATTTTTCTGGAGACAGATAAAAACACCTAGGTTCCATTTTCTTTGGTTTCACACAAAAATACTCTATAGTTTAATCTCAGCAAAATAAAGAAAATGGGCCTGGCTGAAATTAGATTGAATTTTTAGGAGGTCAAAACTAATAAAATAAATTCTGTAAAAATTATATTAATTCATGATAAATAATTTATTATTTGAATAAATTATATTCCATATGCATTTTCATGTGATAAAATACATATATGAGATGTGTGTCGTTTTTGCCGATTAGGGTTTATGGATTAAACCTGATTTTGACTCCTTTGACCAAATTAATGGAGGGTCTAGATGTAAAAATAAAATCATGCCAAAATTCCAGTGAGTCTAACATATTGAGTATAACCCACATGAATTTTTCCATGATTTTATCTTACACTAATTATTTTTAGAAATTCACTAAGCTTATCCTTACCTATATGTTTTCTATTATAAAATATAATTAAAGGATTGTAAAATTATATTTAGATGATTCTTGACCTGACATGATGTTGTTGATCATGATTTAAACTTTTAATTACTCAACTTCATGTATTACATGTATATACATTCTCGTGAATATATATTTAGTATTTGCCTCAGAGTTTTTAATTTATATTCATCTTATTATGAAATGCTAGTAAAACCCAAAAACAAGCAAAAGACTCAAGTCTCAACAATACATTATGCAAATACATGCACACACTATGTCTTAGTTTTATTCCTTTGAGCTATCAAGTAAAAAGGTTTTAAATTAGCCGCCAATTTGTATTTTTAAACTGGTCATATTAGACTCACCTAGGTCTTTAGTTGAAAATACTAATATTCTTATTTAGGAAAAATTCTTCTCGACATTTTTAGATGCAAAATTTGAAATTCAAATTTTGGGTATGTTACACAGGTTCTCCGTTCCATCAAGCCAAGTACTTTGGGTCAGAGGTTTTTGTCTGCCCAAATATTCTAGACGACGATTTCATGGTGAAAATATTTTCATTATCACGAATCCTTATTTTATCACAACATTCAGTACCTTTGTTCGCTTCACGTCTATTCGTTTCTTCCAGGAACCACCAAGAAGACGTCAATACAAACAATGGATAGACACCGAAAATGTTCTAAGTGATCCAACTTCCCGTGTGGTGCAGCTTGAATTGTCAGAGCAATACAGATTTACTAAAGCGCAGCTTGAGATGGGAGAGGGATCCTCACATAGGGGTTAGCTACTATCGGACAACTTACCTTAGTCAAATATGTAATGTCATGTTTCGTTGTCCCATTACTATATCGTCGTCGTGTTCAACTCGTGCACTACCTTCCTTCTAGTTCGAATCTAATCTTAATCTTATCTATGTAACCGCAATGGAACTAGATGTATCATGTTTAAATTGTACTACAACTTCTCTTTGTTTCAGTGCATATAATGTTTCTGCGACCGAGACTACGATAGGGCAATATCAATTTCGTACATTAATACCACAAATAAGTTACAAGATCAACTCTTACTTAAAATATGAAATTGCAAAACTACCGACTTTGATAGATTTTTCAAAATATTATTAACAACAAATTTTTTAAGTGTACTTTGCCTTTGTATTGTATATTTTCATTCCATTCGGCCATTAGAAAAACCGCTCTGTTAAAAGGATGATGCATTGACATATGAGGAGTCATGGATGTGCTCAATATCAATTCTAAAAAAATGTTTCTTCTCGGTTTCTAAAAACATGTTCTGTGAATTGAAAATTTTTGGAGTCATCCGAAAACGATTTTCGGAATTTTCGAAAATAGACAACCAATTTTCGCTTCTGAAAATTTTTGGTCCTATCTGAAAGTGATTTTCCGAATTTCCCAAAATAATTGAGAAGCAAAATAAGATTATGTAAATTAATAAATTACAAATGGATATATCTAGAATTATTAAATTATAAATCCGATATGTTTCTCCAAATATTCAATTACAAATGGGTATTAATCAATTATAATAAATTATAATTATAAAAACAACTTAAAACTTAATTATAATAACAACTTTAAAATTATAATTAATCAATTATAAAAAATTCTATCATTAATTAATTACTAACAACTTAAAAACAATTCTTACCAAATTAAAAAAAGTTCTGTAAATTAATAAATTAAAAATAGATATATCTAAAATTAATAAATTATAAATCCGATGTGTTTCTCCAAATATTCAATTACAAATGGGTATTAATCAATTATAACAAAATTATATTTAGAAAAACAACTTAAAAACTTAATTATGAAAACAACTTACAAATTATAATTAATCAATTATAAAAAATTCTGTCATTAATTAATTATTAACAACTTAAAAATAATTCTTAACAAATTAATATTAATTAATAACTTAAAAACAATACTTAACAAATTAAAAAAACAGGGCTTGTCGGCCAGGCCTGTCAAACGGCCGTGGTTCGATTGGGTCGGCGGTCCGGCCTATCGAACAACCGACGTTTGACTGGGCCTTGTCGAACTGCCGCTGTTCGATTGGGCCTAGTCGAAACACGGCCGTTCGATCGGTCCGACCTCTCATCCCGCCGTCGTTCGATTGGGCCTTGTCGAACCGCCGTGGTTCGACAGGCCCATATTTTTCTGATTTTGTCCGAAAGCCCACTATTTTTGTGATTTTTCATTAAAAGAATATTATTTCTAAAAAAATTTAATAAATGGACCTCGTATTTGTATAAAGAAAAGCTTCATATATTTTATATTATAAGACGTTATGGTTTGTTCTAGTCGAATTTTTTTAAGTTTAACCAAGCTTATAAAAAATGTGGTAACATTTTGAACACCAAAGTAATTTTATTAAATCCACCATTAAATATTTTTTATATATTTGTTTTGGGTTAAAAATATTGCAACTTAATCAAAGTTGAAAAGTTTGACCTAGAATAAACCTCAAAATCTTATAATATGAAGTGGAGGACGTATTAAAGAAGATTTTCTAAAATAACATACACACTATTTTCATATACTAAGATAATATAATGCTATAAGACATACACCCTCAATCTCATAAAAAATCCAATCCTACTAATAAATCTGGACATATACATGTCTAGGTTGGTAGCAAGGATTAGACTTTTACCCTCCGTCCTGAAAAGTTTTTTTGTAAAGTATTGAATTGGGAAGAATACACCATACATTTATGTACACATTTATATCCTTCACCAAGCCATGCACTTATCCACTGTACATAACAACACAACTAGTACGAAGGGAAAATTTCATCCATAGTAAGGTCACACACACATTATACTTCTCTATCTTACACTATTAATTTCACAAAAACTCCAAGCTTAGCCTCATGCACCTGGAGCTAGTTCAAGTTGAAGCCTTTGACACGTCGGACAGGTGCATGAAATTCTATCTACTCAACACTACATGATGGAGCTGCTAATTAACAGTTTGCTACTCTTAATTACTACCATCTTCTAGCAAGCTGCCATCTGCTCCCTGCAGACAGGAGTGATCTCCTCGAAGACCGGCAGCCTCTGGTTGCTCCTCCTGTACGGCGCCGCCCACTGCCGGACCACCACGTCGAGCAGCTCCACCATCTCGTCCTCCACGTCGCGGTCCTCGTCGGAGCTGCTGCTGCGGCCGTCGACCTCGCCGCTGATGCGGGCCATCAGCTCCTCCACCTTGGCGAAGATCTTGCCGCCGTGCTGCGGATGGTGGTGGCCGTCGTCGCGGTACCTCCTGGCGAGCACGTCGGCGAGGACGGCCTCGGCGTCGGCGAGGCGGCGCTGCTCGATGAGGCAGAGCGCGAGGTTGCACGCCTTGTTGGCGTCCGGGTCGACCATCTGCGCCTTCCGGTACACCACCTCCGCCGCCATGAAATTCCCCTGCTGCATGTACGCCCACGCGAGGTTGCCCAGCACCCGCGACGTCTCCTGCTTGACGGAGACGTGGATCTTGCGGCCGTGCGACCGAGCCCGCTTCGTCGTCTTCCCATGGAACGCCTCGCCGAGGTAGATCTTCCGAAGCTTCTGCTTCAGCAGCTCGATCTCCTCCTTCGTCCTCCCGCTCGCCTGCAACCAGTGTTTTAAATAGCGTGCTTAAGACATTTAGCGTTGGTTTTCTCAAACAGTTATAACGGCTAAATAAAACTATACCGACTAAATTGTACATAGAAGCAAATAGCTATCAGAACCCTTCTCAAACAGTTATAACCGAAGATAACAGCAGCTATGACCAGAGATTTAAAACCTTGCCTGCAACACAACAATTACTATTCGACATCGATCACTGGCCGCCGCCGCCATTAGCGCCGGCGAGATCGTGATCGATGACGTGGTGTGGTTACCTTGTAGAGGTCGAGGAGGATGTTGTCGAGCGACTCCTGCGACTGCTTGGGGCAGAGGTGCCGGAGCGACTTGATGGCGTCGATGGCGTCGGTGTGGTAGCCGCGCTGCTTCATGACGACGGCCATGTCCTTGAGCGCGCTGTCCACCTTGTCGCCGGAGTTGATCGCCTTCCAGAACCACGCGATGGACGCATCAAGATCCTTCTCCACCAGCTGATCGATCGATCGAAAAAGAAAATGACCCTCTTCCTTAGCTAGCTTTAACTCGCATGCATAGGCATAGCACGTGTATGGAAGTTCGATCAGTCATAGAAACATGTGGTAAACTTTAAATTTAAAAACCTGACAATATATATTATTTTTCTAAGTATTTAAGTATATTAAATGTATGAAAATATCGTTGGCTTCTAAAATATATATGCAATGCTAGAAATTAGTGGCTAGTGTTGATTGGAGATGGATCGATGTGTCCAAAACTAAATGTTATAGCGACTAGAGGAAATATGTCCTTTTCACAAAAAAGGGACTGAGAATCTGAAATATGCTGGTCTTTGAAAAAAATAGAATCTGAAGTATGCATGTATAATGCAAACTTTACTCTAATTCCATCACCATTTTATCCCGGGAACAGATTACATTAGATCTGCCGAGGTTAGCCAACCAGGCGAAATCCATTGGTAAATTGTTTAGATAGTAGAGATGATACCAAATTCCATATGGAGTACCTTGTAAGATTAATTACTGTATATATTACGCTGTGTAATGTTATTTTTTTTGTTTAACTCTGCATAGTCTCATAAAACTTTAAGCAGTTATAGCCAAATAAATAACTTAGCAAGATCTTCCTCGCAACAAAAAAAAGTTGTATATATAGCAAAGGTCTTCGAAAAAATAATAAGCGATCAAGAGTCATTAATTAAGGCATTTGTACCCTAAAGCAGTAAAGTAAGGTAATGCTAAGAATCCATGGAGTTCAGTCTAGTGCGTTGACACAAGTAGCTCGATTGGTCCTAGATGTCCTAATTACCAAATCTAATTAGGCATTTAAGCATATAATATATAAATAAATGCATATATAGCGAACTATAATTTCCCCATGGACGGCGCCAGCCATGAACGCCAGCGAAAACAAGGACGCATTCTATTATAGTGGTATATCATCAATTCATCATCACTCGCGAAGTGAATGTGAATGAACCGCGCCAGCTTTATATATACTCCTACCTGGTAGTGCTTGGCCCGTGCGTACGGCCCGTCGCCGGCCGGGATCTTGTACGCGACATGCGCCGCCGCCGCCGCCGCCGCCGCCGCCACGGGGCTCGACGGCCGTGCAACGCCGACGACCAGCTGATCCATGACTACTAGCTAGCTAGCTCCGGCGAGGCAACGATTCGCTTCGCCGTTCGCTTCACTCTCTTGCTAAGCTAGCTAGCGATCGAATTGAATAGCGTACGGCTTCGAGAACGCGACGGCCGGCCGACGAGAGGGGGGGAGCTGTCTGTCCCTGTAATATACTCACTCACCTAACAACAAGCAAGCCTATCATGAGGATGCATCTGGCCGGGGCGAAGCACCTGGACGGGGAGGCGTCCAGGTTCGGATGTACTGGAGCAGTGGACTGGATGGACGCCTAGGCGGGCATGTTCATCGGATCGTGTCCGGTAGCTGGCCGGTGGTGTGGCTGTGACTGTAGCTAGATAGCTAGCTAGCTTCCCCGTTCGCGTGACGGGATTGGGATGGGCGTGGTGCCCTGCAAGTCTGCAACTGAGGCTGTATTATTCATGACTTCGTGAGGCTGCGCACCCTGGTCCTGGTCCTGGTCCACGCCTGGTTTCGTGTGGCCGCACGGCCCATGGAATTGCTCGGCCCGTTAGCTAGCCCCATCTCATCTCTTCTCTCCACGTGGAAGGGGAGCCGGAGATTCTGACAATGAGCTGATCAAAATTATAAAAGGTTTATTTTCTAATTTCTGGCTATTACTTTTGTTTTTTTTTTCTGTAGGTGTTGACAAATAAGATGCATGTTAGAAACTGAACTACATAGAGAAAATTATATGAGAAACTGTAGCTGACAAAGTTACCTGGGTTAACTCTCTTCGTCTTCAAATAAACCAACCTATATACCATGTGACATATGCTAGCCTTCAACCCAGATTCATACTCCCTCTTGTTTATATTATAATTGTTTATATTATAAGTTGTTTTGACATTTTTTTCTAGCCAAATTTATTTAAGTTTGATAAAGTTTATAGAAAAATATAGTAATATTTTCAATGTAAAATAAAAATATTATCAAAATATATCAAATGCTAGATTTATTGAAATTAACTTAGTGTTTTAGATGTTTTTTTTATAAATTTGATCAAACTTTTAAAAAAATTAACTAGAAGAAAAAGTCAAAACGACTTAAGTAGTATTAGAATATTTTACATTCCACAGTATATTGGTTTATTTTAGAACGAAAAAAGTATATAGCACTCAAACCTTGATAAGGGAAGGTGTACATCTAAGAAGATGAAAATTTAGAAATAGTGTATTTTTCAGTTGTTAATTACTCTCTATCCTAAATTATAACATTATAACAATTTGACAAGAGTATGTCTATATTGTTCAGATACATAGTTAAAATAACTATATTTTGGAACAAATGTATTATTTTTCAAAAAAAAATCTAGGCTATATAGGCAATAGCTTGGGCCTATATCTAGTCAATAGCATGTGTATTAAATGGGTTGATTTTTTTAAAAAATTACGGATGGAAATTTATACCGCATTATATCCGTTTTAAAATGTTGCCAATCAAACCTATGACAGTGGCATTGAACTGCTAACAACCCCCGTCGAAAACCCATCTTCAGAATTGATTTTGATTGTGAAGTAGTATTCCTACAACAAACTTCATAAATCAACTGAAAATGTGTTCTGCCTTTTCATGAACAAATAAGCTTCTTTCCACAAGATAACATGGAGCTTCGCATCGCACATGATGCTCAGAAAACGGAAGCTGGAGGACGATAGATAAACTATTCAAAAATGCACTCTTAAATACAGGAAAGACGTCCAAGGTAAAACTTAACATTCTTGTCAAAATCCCACAGAATCGAAGCAATGGCACAGGCACCATTGGTGATTATAGCTAAAAGCTGGGAAGACTAGTCGATTGTTCACAAAGAAACATCACTACGGCTCCATTCTATGGAGAACGCATCCACATTTCTTTTTTCCTTCTTCATACAGCACCCAGTGACCGGGCTGGCACATCCAACCAAAGACGATCTAATAGTTTTGGTTGCCTCGCCCACGGCCGCCGCCCATTCGTCCACGGCCCCGGGCATAGCCTCTGCCGCCTGGGCTACCTCCACCTCTGCCACCACGTTCATATGCCAGACCTGAACGTTCATATCCTCCTGGACCTGAAATAACAGATTCCACAATTGGTTGGTTGTTTTATGCCGCTGCAAGATGACGGTACATCTCCTATTCTTTGATACAAATAAGAACCAATACCACTAAATCTTTGACACAAATAAGAACCAATACCACTAATGTGAAGGTAAAGTAGATACTTTGAAACTGAAAAGATGCCCCTGGACAACTCAGGGGCATACAATCTGGTAAATTTTGAGGGGTACACAGGGAATTTACTCCAACATCATTATATCTTCTACTCATTTTAAGCACTTTCATGTAATCACGTTACATGACAGACACTGTTGCTATTTTAAGTTCAGCATGCTTGTTAAACCAGTATGTATGGGAGCCAAGAAGGCGGATTTGAACTTATTGTGAAGACTTTATTCTTAGTAAACCAGTATGTAAATAATTATCAGATTCCGATTAAAACAATGTAAAACATAACAGCAAGCACAGAAGAACACTAATACCTCTGACGTATGAGAGGCATCAACACACAGGACAATTGACTCATGCATAAATAGAGTACCAGTTATTAAATAATACATACCGCCATATCCCCAGTTGCCTCTTCCTCTGCCGCCGCCGCCGCCGCCTCTGTTCCGGTTGTAATTCCAGCCACCATTTTCTGAAAAGATAAATGGTTAATATAAATGATTGGAAACAATTTTGGAACACCAAATTCCTGGCCGAGAGATTATCTCATAATAAACATTTCCAGCATTTAAATCATCATGTTACTTACCATATCCTCCATATCCACCTTGGTTGTAACCATACCCTCCATAACCACCTTGGTTGTGGCCATATCCTCCCTGGTTACCATACCCACCTTGGTGTCCATATCCACCCTGGTGTCCATATCCACCATAACCTCCTTGGTTGTTATCATATCCACCATACCCTCCACCATAGCCTCCCCTACCACCCCAACCCCTTCCTCTTCCTCTGCCTCTACCACGGCCGCGCCCATATGAATCTCCAATACAAAAGGAACAGGTTAGCAATCAGGCTTATAATTTTACAAAAAAGACTTTTATTACTGATAAGTTATTCACCTGTTTGAACCTGATTTTGCCTAGACTGGTGCTGTTGTTGTTGATATTGCTGAGTTTGTTGGTATCTTTGTGGCTTAATTGGCTCTGCATGCAAGGGAGCTTGATACCTTCAAAAGGACAAAAAAAATGTTGCCACATTCAGAACTATGGTAATGTGATAATTTGAATTAAACAATGCGAAATAAGAGCAAAAATCGAACAAACCCAGCTGAACTCTTGTTAAGCTCCTTCGGTGACAGGGAAATTGATATCATTGAAACATGACGAGTCATCTCCAATCTGCACCAGATAAACACAAATAAATAACATAAAAAAGGGGTAGTCCGAGAATATATTGACAGATAAAGCTGTTCTCAGAAACTTAACGGTACAAGGCCTTCCTCAATGGGTTCCCATACATCAGTAATACTGACTGAACTGATTGATGTATCTTGATGCAACCCAGGGATCCGTTTCTGCGGTTGCCAGTTAGATGTGAGTTAATTGCTGAACAATTCAAATATTGGTAACTAAAGAAAGAGAAATAACTATAGGCCAACCTTTATGATCTCAGCAATAGCCACCGTCTTGCTGATAGCCTGTCCCATAGCCTTCAACACTATTTCTTTCACCCGCTTTTCCTGCTACAAACAGCTTATAAGATCAATAGCATGCACATACCAGAGCACATAAACGGTGACAATTGTTAGTTACCCAGTTACAAATGGCATAACACTTCACAGAGAAATGATTGAACAGTGATACTGCAAAACGTTGTCAAAATGGGTTCTGTTTCCAGCAGTTGTTACATAACAGCTCAGATTAACAATCATGTGGAGTACCTGATGAATATAGACAATGCTCGAAAAAATATGGATTACAAGAATACATCTTCTGCAGTCATGTTTTAATAAGAATGTTAAGGCTGCGAACCCCCCAGTCCAAAAAGGCATAAAAACAGGAAATGCATTGGTTAAGGTATGTCAGCCACAAACATCAGTCTTGTCGAGCAGCAGATCCTTGGTGACAGGCTGACAGTTATATAGCTAGCATGGGGATAGGGCTGAGATGGAAACGAAGCAGTCAACTTGGAGATTGAGGATTGAACAAGAGGACCCAATCAGGCAAAATGCAAACACTGCTTCTTATACAAGCACAACAGCAAATACACTTGTCGCAGGGTGGCAAAGGGCCATCAGGGATCCAGTTTGATACGCCTGCGGACAGAAAGAGCAGGGAACTGTTTCCTAATTTGCTCTTCTGTGATTTGAAATCGGTGTGGAGCACAGGTGCAGGAGCTGAATTAGGAAACCATTTTTTACGATAAAAGCCAGATTGACGGATAACACATGTGTGACAATCCACTAAATTTAATATCAGACCTAGAAGAACAGCTTAGCTCATTAAAGAGGCATTAAAAGTTACGCTCGTTTGCATATTAAACGATAGTACTTGCATATTGCACTCAACTTAAAGCCGTGCATGCATAAACGGTTGCATCATGGAGCTCTTGTCGTCAATTGGCACATGGCACATTAATAACAAGAGTATCTTAAAATTTTAACTCGAGCCACAACAAGAGAAATCCCGTGTGCCTACAGCCGTGCAGAAAACAGCTCCCTCATCACTCATTGTTATGCGAGTACAAAGTTCACAGCCCTGCTACCTCACTGTTGCAAAACAATGCATTGCACGGCATCAATCTATTCCCCATATGCTGTTCCTTTAGGCATTGACGCGACAAAAAGAACTCATCTTTAATATATTTTATGTTTTTGCACATCGAAACTAGCAGAAGCAGAAATTTTGTGAGCTCATTACAACCCTTATCACCAAAGTTCCAATCAGCAACTAATCAGCAGCAAACAATACACCAAATCCACACCTCGTCTTACTCACGCGCCTAACTCATTCTTCCCCCATATATTCCAAGCCGTAGAGTGTACCACACCAACGGGCATTCGCCTCACCACCCAACCTCTCCCAAAAATTACTACCTGTTTCTAACAAGGTACAGCGAGATCTAGCCGGAGAGCCCGCTACTAGGCGCGGGCACCGTAAGAGGAGGCGTAGCGGGAGCGGGCATGAAGAGTGGCGGCTGGGGCGCTGTACCTGGAGGAGGGAGGTGGCGTAGGTGACGTAGTTGCGGATGAGGCCCTGGGTGGTGATGCGGATTTCGTTCTCGTTGATGGCGGCGGCCTCGGGCCGCGGCTTCTCCACCCGCTGGTACCGATCCATGGCTCCTCCCTCCGGCGACCCCTCCCCCCGGCGAAGCGGCTCCTGTGGCGGCGGCGGCGGCGCTGTTGTAGTCGAAGGGGATGGATGGGTAGGAGAGGGGAGCGGCTGAGGCGGTTGGGTGTGGCTTAAAACCCTAGAAATAGGGGAGTGGAGGGAGTTAGGGTTTAACGGCATCCGCGGGTGGCAACCGCAATGGATGGAGAGGGATCAACCGGGCGCCTCGAGATTCGTACTTTTATTTTTTATTTTTTTATATAGTCTCCCTTTGTTTGGCTTTGGAATATTGTTCTTGCTTCTCTATGGTTAGGATAATGATGATTAGTGTTAAATCGAGAATGGCCTTTTTCAGGACACGTTTTGGCATCCGGTTGATGCTTTTTTGACTGATAGGGCTTCAATGGATTTTCTCTTTTTAAAAAAGCTCCCGTGTAAATAATATTTGTAGGTTTTCAATAGATTTGCACACCTTTCATTGAAAAATAGCCTGTACATTCATATGTTTCTCTTATGCCAAGTTGCCAACTGATGTTCCTATGGGTTACTTTGAATGTAACTCGCACGTGGAGTTAAGTGTACTAACAGAAAATATCATCCGTGACAAATTATTTGTTACTTTTGGATAGGATCATTCGTGGACCATCTGTACCATGATTTTACAAATATGATTGCTCATAAAAAAAACGTTATATGATAACATTATTTATACAACTTATTCTAAGTTGCTATTTTTTGTCTTTATAATATAATATGTAATATATAATCCATTCTTATAAATAAAACCATCATCCATCAACCTTCGACGGTGTTTTATTAAAAAGACAACTAACTAGGTTAGGACATTAACATTTGCACAGTGTTTGTGTAAACGTGTGTTAACAGCAGATTTTCGTAATCGACCCAGAGAGAAGAGGGAACCAAAGCAGAGAAAAAGGACCAAGTCGGAGTCGGACCAAGCATCGTATCGGACTTGGTGAACGTATCGGACTGGAAGGGACACTTGCAGTAAAGGTGTATCGACCGATACAGATTCAATGTGGTCATTGGCCGATAGAGGCAGGAAGTTGACAGAGTCATCGTGGGCTTGGTTTGGGCTCAAAATAAGCTTCAAGGAAGTTACCAAATAGAGATAAGGCTCGATTTTAGGCAATTGTATCTTGTAAATCAAGTAGGTTTAGATCTAATCTTTGGCAAGAGTCTGTCGCAAAGACTTGTTTGTTAGTTAGAGATAAGATCGTGTCCTACAAAAACCATGTTGTAATCTCGGGTATAAATATCCCAGTAGTATGTACATAGAAACTCTCTCAACAATACAACACAAAAATCAATCTACTTTCGGCGCATCGCCAACCCTCACTAGAGGTTAATCTCGACGAGTTCTTACTTCCCTAGAGCAGAGGTAAGAACTCGTGCCCGACGATCTACATCGTCAGGGCTAGCATGTCGCTGTAGGCACGTTAAGCCTCGATGATGTGATCGTCGTTTATCATGCTTTGGGAGATTTTCGTAAGTGTATTAATTATGTTTCGCCGGCTGTCTGCTCGTTTTAGGGTTTATTGCCGACGACGGTCTAATTATTATGCTTAGTTAAATCTTTCAATGCATCCACCATCCCCAAAAGCGATCGACGACTTGGTTTTTTTTTGTGTTAAGTCTCAATTCACACTTTGAGTTGCTATCGACCTTAGTCCTGTTTTGAGATCTAATCCAAAGCCTGTTTTCGATCGTGATTAAGGATAGCGCCTGGGTTTCAGCCGGTTTTATCTAATGCATATAACTACTATAATGTATTTATATGTATTTGCCACTTGTACGAGTAGATTGGCAGATATGAATGCGTTTATCATAGGTTATCCTTTAGGGTTTGCTTGTGATCGATGTATTTATATAAGTTGGTTGGTTTGTACAAGTCTGCATTAGAGTATTAGCTAGTGCAATTATTTTTTTTATCCCTCATCGGCCGATGCCACTAATTGACATGAACATGTTGATGAAGGCCGATGAGATTAGATCTATACCTTGATATTATTTTATCACAACTACAAGCGAGCCAATATAGTTTTGCCCTATCGGCTAGGTCATGACAATGCAACATCGGCCTATCGGCCGATCGACCATTGTGTACTTACATGGTTTGCTTGTTTATCTTGTTGATTGCAGATCAAATCAACTGACATGCCCTACACACACCTAAGCAAGCCTTTGGACCTGCACTGGAGTTAAGCAGACCTCCCAGACCGCCGTGGAAACGTGGAACCCGTTTGGTCGTGAGGCGGGTCTAAATTCTGCGCCAACAACGTGACAATGAAACCAATAGAAGAATGACAATCACATAGGTGAGGTGAGGTCAAACCTGGTAACAGAGTCGTAAGTATTAATGTTGAGTTTGAATCAGCTACTTGATTGAGCTACTTTTTTGTTTTTGTGGGCATGCATTTCAAACTAATATAAATTGTGTTTTGTGAAAAAATTTGTATATGAGTTCCGTTATAAAAATTTTGGGATGTCTAGATTTGTCTATAAAAGTTTGTTTGTTTGTTTTTGGATGAGGGAGTAATGTTCTTCAAGGATGATATCTCTAACTCTTGCTATCTTAAAAGCTGAGTCGTCCTCCTCCTCTCTCTTCATGAAAAGAAACTTCCGGTTTCTTTCCTTGCTCACGCGCTTCCTCAGAGAAAAAAAAAATTCCTGGTCTCCCTCCCCGCTCGCGTAAAAAGGAAAACTATAGATAAATAATAGTTCAAAAAAAATCCCTCCCTGCTCACTTTAAAAAGAAAACTCATGATAAAAATGGTTAGTTCAAAAATTCATGCTTTAGGTTTGATCCACAATTAGCCCATTACAATGGTATAGGTCAATTGCAATGCATGAGCATATTGCTATATCTTACTATCTTTATCTTAAAAGCTAAGTCCTCTTCGCTCGTGAAAAAAAAATCCGATCTCCTTCCCCACTCACATGCACTCTCGCAAAAAAAAACTCCGGATCTCCATATCCGCTCACATAAAACTCTAGATAAAAAACGGATCGAGAAAAAAAACTCGTGGTATTCCTCCTGCTCGCATAAAAAATAAAACTCCAGATAAAAAGGGATTGGTTAAAAAAATCAAGTTTTAGGTTCGATCCACATTTTAGCCCATTTATAATGGTATTGGTCCATTGCAATGTACAAATATATTACAAGTTACCTAAAAACATAGTTAACCTTATTAACGGGCTATAGCCGCAAACGGTATCTGTAGAGTATGGTGATCGTTGAAATTAGGATATACGCAGGATTGATGTAAAAGAGACGGGAGACAGTGATTTTTATTGGATTGATGTAAAAGAGATGAGAGACAGTGATTTTTATACAGGTTCGGACCCCTCAACTGATAGTTAATAGCACTACTCCTGTTGGCCGAAGCAGGTGTTTCTTTTATATATCAATATCACATCAGTACAATATTTGAGATGATCTAATCTAGTCTTTGTTGGCTTGGCGGCATGAAGCTCTCATACGTAATCAATAACTAGTGTAGTCTTTTTCCTCAAATATGCTCGGCAAGATTAGATGTAGCTCTAGATCCCTCACGTCAGCCTCTGTGGCTTCAGATTGGGTTTGTCTAGGCTTGCCTTCAATTGTTTAGATATGTATTGGCTTGTATTCGTCTCTGTTGGTATGTCTCCTCTCCTCCTAAGAGGTCTTGTATTTATAGCAAATATCATCTTCCTCTGCAAGTAGAACTCGAAGAAATAGAACATGATACGGACCAAGGAGACATTATCTTTCCTGATTAGGACTTTAACACCTTTTATTCCAGAAAGATAATTTCGTTCTTTATCCGCTATATTTCCTTAACCAAAGAATACCTTCTCATATATTATTTGGTATATGATATTTTTATATACCGCGAACACATGTATAAAAGGTATGTGTTATCCTCGATACTGACAATCCTTTTACCATTCTACCTACACACGCAACCAATATAAAAAAAACCCAGCCTCATAGAAATCCAAAGAACGCTATGATCAAACATTAAATCATAGAAAACTAAACATGTATAAAAACATCGGGTTGTGCGTGTGTGACGTTAATAGAAGTGAGTGTGCGTGTATTGTGAACGCTTGTATTTTTTTAGACAAAAGGCACATAGGCCCGGCTTATATTGAACGCCATCACGGCAGCAAGGAGTAATAGGGGTTACCAATTTTACAAAAAGAGTCTTAGCAACAAAGTGGCAACAGCTTCACAAGCCTGCTCACACAAAAAACCTCTCAATCTCTTTGGGCCCATACAAACTTGTTTGCTGCAAGGAACTTACTCAACATTAGCTAGCTTGCCAATAAAAAGAAAAGAAAAAACAGAAGAATTAGCCAATCCCAGTTCCCTGATCTCTCAAAGCAGTGATCACTTTTTTCATCTTCTCAGTCATCAGGTCTATCATCTCGATCTCCTCAGTGCGACGAAAAACTTTTCATTGCAACAAATTAGAAATGATTTGGAAAGGTAATATTAATGGGGAATAAACCAATTTCGATCTAAAGATCATGTTGTTTCTTGTGGTCCAAAGCACTCAACAAATATTAGCTAACAAACCCTAAAAACTCTGATTTTTGCATGGTTAGTGTTGTTGATTAGGATAAAAAAACTCATGAAAATCCGTGGGATTGATGCCCCAGTCAAAGGAATCTCTACAAATACACCACACCAGGGAAAAACTCTTGTATTTGTATTGTGTTTCTAAAAGAAAAAAGAACTAAACGTGTATAAAAACCATTGTGTATCTTCTCATTGATCCCATTGCAGCGAATGGCGCGGGCAACTCAAGAATTTTTTGCATTTTTAATTTTATTTATTTAAAGATTTGCAAAAATAATTTTCCGTTTCAAAATATTGCAGAAATAATCTCCTCTCGCCCTCTGGGAGGGCGAGTTCTAAAAATCGCCCTCCCAGAGGGCGATTTTTCCGACGTGGCAGACGGCTGTTGGGCGCCGTCTGCCGCGTCGCGGATTTTTTGTGTTTTAGTCCCTTGCCGCCCTCGGCAAGGGCGTTTTTTCACTGTTCATCAGGGGGCTGCCTGCAAAAGGGCGGCCGCCCTGGCAATTTTGCTGGCGGCCCCCTTGCCGCCCTTACAGAGGGCGATTTTTTGCCCTCCCCTATAAAATCCCCATTTTCAACTCCGCGGCCGTCATTCGCAGCCGTCGAGATTCGAGAAAAATAATAGAGGGAGGGGTGAGGAAGAAGAAGGAGAGCGGCGAAGCCCTGTCGGTGTGCACACTCGATCGCAGGTAAATACAATATCCCGCTATATGTTTGTGTTATTTATTTTGTGTAGAATATATAAGAAAAGAAATTTTTTTTGAATATTTGAATAGTTGTTTAGTAAGATATTGATTTATAAATTAGGGCACGATTTAATTTAAGGAGTTTGACCTAGGATGAACCGATTTAGATGAACCTACGTACAATACATTCTGATCTATGTCTATGTTATTTAAATAGTTGTGTAGCACTATAATATGGATTTAAAAATTAGGGCATGATTTATTTTAGTCAATTTGACCTAGGACAAACCGATTTAGATGAACATATATATGATATGTCCTTATGTATGTATACATTTCTTTGCGTAGAATTTTGTTTAATATAGAATTTAACTTAGGCACAGATTGATCTAGGCAACATATTCGTAGTATGAAGTAAATTAAGTTTGAACCTGTTTATCAGGCACAATGGCAAGCAAGGTCATATTTCAGATAGTTCACGGTAAAGGCAATGTTAGATATGGTCGAGATGGTGTAAATCTGTCAGAATTTAGTATGAAATCAAAGGGCATCGATAGGCCAACCGATAAAACATTTGAGTCAGTCTATAGTTGGTTACTACGTGGATTTAAAGTGGATACAAGAGTGAACACAATGTCTCTATCCATTGTAGTCAGTCGTGCAACGGAAGGATATTATTGGGAACTAATGCCTGTAGATAACACCGAGTCTTGGAGACGTTATGTAGAGATGACATTTGAAAGGTCCTGGCCCCTTGTTATTTTTGTGGCATTGCATGAAATCGATAGCAGTGTTACAGTGCAAACAGAGGATGGTGAAGGTCCTAGCAATGCTGTGGAGAATGTTGGACCATCGATGCGAACTGGGGGTAACGAAGCAAGGTTGGAGGAGGCAATAGGCGTGGCGGATGAGGGGGAGAGAATCGAAGCAATTGTTGAGGAAATGGAGAGGGAAGATTTTGAAAATGAGCTGACGGAGGGCGATGAATCATCGGACGAGGAGGAAGATGTACTGCCCGTTGATTGGACAAAAGCCGATTTCTCTCAACTTGTTATCTCACAGGGGCAGTAAGCACCCTTTGAATACAAGGATAACGAGGTAATCCAAGGTGCCAGGTATGCGCATAAGGAAGACATGAAAGAGGAGGTGAAGCATTGGGCGGTCTCCTTGCATAGAGAGTTTAGAGTGGTGAAGTCTACCAACTGTGTGTATGACGTGAAGTGCACGAAGGATGATTGTCTGTGGCGCGTTCATGCATATAAGGGAAAATGGAATAACTATTGGAAAGTGAGCATTGTTGGTGAGCACACATGTTGGTTGCCAGGGGTTGATAAGTATCACCGCAACATCACCTCAGCTTTTGTTGCCGGTGAGATGTACAGCGATGTGGTTTGTAACACGGACTTTGAACCGGGCTCCATTATTAGGCACATTGAAAATGAATTCAAGTATACTATAAGCTACTACAAGGCTTGGAGGGCGAAACAAAAGATTTTGGAGATGAGGTATGACACATTTGAAGCATCCTATGATAACTTGTCTCGTCTGTTAGGCACCATTGCTCAGAGAAACCCCAATACCTATTACGACATTCAGACCTTTCCGTTGTCTAATGACCCGAGCAAGAGCGTGCTGCAAAGAGCCTTTTTCTCGCTGGGTGCTTGCATCAACGCATTTGTGCACTGTCGCCCTGTGTTGTGCATAGATGGAACCTTCTTGACAGGCAAATACAGAGGTCAGATACTGACGGCGATTGGAGCCGATGGGAACAACCAGGTGTTACCTATGGCGTTTGCATTTGTCGAGAGTGAGAACATCGAAAGCTGGTATTGGTTCTTGGAGAGAGTTCGCTGCCAAGTCGTGCGTATGAGGCCCAATGTTTGCCTCATTCATGATCGTCATGCGGGCATGTTGAAGGCAATTGACTACCTGCAGAATGGTTGGCCGGAGAGGGGACTTCCAGCTAGGTGGCATGATGTTCGGAGTAGGTGGTGCATGCGTCATATGGGAGCCAATTTCTACAAGCAATTAAAGAACAAGCACCTGATGGATCTATTTAAGAGGCTATGTGGTCAAAATCAGGAGAAAAAATTCAATGAGTTGTGGAGGAGGTTGGATGAGCTGACAACAAAGCAAACCGACGAGCAATCTCGTCGGCCACAGGATGACGATCCTCCAGTACCTCTTGGTCCACTACATGATGACCCGCCAACAATGAGAAGAAGGTCGGCATCATCAATACATAATTTCTCACAGTGGATAGAGAATGAACCGAAAGAAAAGTGGTCTCTGTTGTATGACACTGACGGGTCTCGGTATGGTATAATGACAACCAACCTGGCCAAGGTGTACAACTGGGTGATGCGAGGAGTGCGAGGACTCCCACTGGTCGGTATTGTGGAATTTATCCTTCATGGCACTCAGGCATACTTCAGGGACAGATACAAGAAAATTGCCCCTTCGATGCAAGATAACAACATTGTATTTGGGAGTGTGGTGACAAAGTATATGCAAGATAAAATAGCAAAGGCTATGAAGCACAGAGTTATTCCCCAAGGTACCCAAGTTCATAGGTACGAGATAATGTGTGTGGACAGGCGAAGGCGCGGCATCAACCGCGTTCAAGCTGTGCAGGAATGTGTGCTTCATGCGGAGGGCGGTTGCAGTTGTAGCTGCATGAAGCCCAAGCTTAGACATCTGCCTTGCTCACACGTACTTGCAGCAGCTGGGGATTGTGGCATACTTCCCGATATCTATGTGTCACCCTACTACAGGAAAGAAACAATATTTCATACATGGAAGGAGGAGATATATGGGTTCGGGATATCTGGATCTTATACAACTCTGAGGCCACAGGTGTTCTACATTCCAGATCCGTCGAAGTTAAGGCTAAAAAAGGGCCGACGTCAATCGAGACGCATCAGAAACGACATGGACGAATCGGAGGCAGGGGGAGGACTCTACGGTGCAGCAAATGCGATGAGCGCGGGCATACTTACAAGAAATGCCTGAAGAATTCGCAATCTCCAACCGTCTGTTGGCGCAGAATTTCGACCTGTCCAGCAACCAAACGGGTTCCGCGTTACCACGGCGGCCTGGGAGATCTGTTTAACTCCAGTGCAGGTCCAAATGGCTTGCCTAGTCGTAAGTAGAGCGTGCCAGTTGATTTGATCTGCAATCAACAAGAAACAAGTAAACCAAGTCAGAGAACAACGGCCGATCGGTCGATAGACCGATGACACATTGTCATAGCCCAGCCGATAGGGCAAAGTTATATCGGCTCACTTAGAAAATAAGGAAAACATGAATCTAATCTTATCGGCCTTCATTGATATGTAGATCTCAACTAATAATATCGGCCGATAAGGATAAGGAAGGTAACTACACCAGCTAGTACTCTAGTGCAAACTTATACGAGCCAATCGGCCAATACAAACACATCAACCATAAAGAAATCTTAAGATTACTTCACGATCGACGTATTTATACTTATCGATCTGCACATATAAGTGGCAAACACATGCAAGAGACATAAAGCAATCACATATGTTAGATAAGACCGGCTAAAACCCCGGCACTATCCTTAATTACAACCGAAAACAGGCTTCGTATTAGATCTCAAAACAGGACTAAGGTCGATGGCAACTCAAAGTGTGAATTGAGACTTAACACAAAGAAAATCAAGTCGTCGATTGCTTTTGGAGATGGCAACTGCATTAAACAATCTAGCCAAGCATAAGAATTAAACCATCGTCGGCAATAAACCCTAAAGCGAGTAAACCGCTGGCAAGGCTTAATTAAGATACCTGTCAAAACTATTCAAGACATGATAATTGACGATCACATCATCGAGGCTTAACGTGTCTAAAGCGACACGTCGGCCCCGACGATGCAGATCGTCGGGAACGAGTTCTTACCTCTGCTCCGAAGAAGCAAGAACTCGTCGAAGAAGACCTCTTGCGAGGGTTGGCGATGCGCCGGAAGTAGATTGATTTGGTTATGTGATTGATTGAGAGAACGTTTACATGTACAAACTATCGGGATATTTATACCCGAGGTTACAACAGAACCCTTGTAGGGCACGATCTTATCTACAACTAACAAACAAGTCCTTGCGGCAGACTTAAGCCACAGATTAAATCTACACTACTTAATTTACAAGATACAATTGCCTAAAACCGAGCTTTATCTCTATTTGGCAACTTCCTTGAAGCTTATCTCGAGCCCAGACCAAGCCCACGTTGACACTGTCAACTCACAACCCGTATCGGCCCACGACCAAACCAAATCCATATCGGCCGATATGCTCTTTATAGCAACACCTCCCCAGTCTGATACGGTTACCGGGTCCGATACGAAGCCTGATCCGACTCCAACCCAATCCTTCCTCTCTGCTTCGGTTTCCTCTTTTCTTTCCAAGTCGACTACCAAAATCCGTCGTTAACACATGCCCCCCAATTCCGCTTCATTATATAATGTGGCGGAATTAGCTCCAAGAAACTCATCGACTTTTTGCTAGGTCTAATCTGAAAACCGCACAGATCCAGATTCGAACCCTTTCGCCGCCGATTCAACAAACCCTTCGTGTTCTTCAACTCCGGCGACTGCTCGGTACTCCATCGACATCGACCCCTTCCGCAGCGATCCCCTCTTCAACAACAATGGCTTCCGCCCCATTCTACGCCTCTGAGATCCCCGCGGTAAGTCGACTCGCTCATCCCTGCATTATAACTTTCCCCGTCAATTTCTCCAAGTTAGGGTTTTATTCTCTGTCCCCCCCAGGCCTTATATTTTCATCGTCGTTCTCACGATTTAGGTCTTCAAAAACCAAATCTTGATCCCCACCGACGATAAATCCCATCGCTTTCTCCTGGGCCCCATGGGCGACTACGACCCAACCTGGCTAATCAACGCCGAAACAGACAGAATCCCTTTCAGGCAAGCCAAGCCCACTGTCTCGGCGTGGAAGCACACCTTCAGGTCATGGCCATCAAAGCTAAACGGATACAGGACCTGGCACAAAAGGATTGCTGCCGTCAAACAAGTCCACTGGGATGAGATTGGAATCGGCCAATGCATAACTCTGTCCCTGGCCGATACCAAGAAAAATGAGCCACTAATGTCAGCTGCCAGTTACTTCTGGTCAAGTACCCTGAACGCCTTCATCTTCAAGCAAGGTCCGATGACCCCAACCCTCATAGATATCAAGGTACTCACAGGGCTAGACATCGACTCTGAGATTAATCCTTTCAGCCTCCTGATAAACAGCAGCCACAAACTGAAAACCAAGAAAATTGGAGGCTGGTCTGGGTACATCTCTGAGCACATGGAACAAGGATCGGTCTCAGAGCGAGAACATGTAGCGTTCCTGACATTATGGTTAGAAAGATTCGTCTTCTGTGGATCGACCTGTGGCCCCACAACAAACTGTCAGCACCTGGCTCAGGCCCTGGTCAGCAAAAAACGAATACCCCTCGGCCGATACCTCTTAGGAGCTGTATATCGGCTACTCCACATTGCCACACAAGACTTGATGCTGAAGCAAACCGTGGCACATGGGGGACCATGGTGGTTCATCCAACTGTGGCTAACAATTCATACCAACACCATGGTTGATCGGCCACCTCTATCGGACTCGCGCTTCCCATCGAAGTATGCCGATCACGAAGATCCCAGAAGCAGACGATGCATGTCCTACGGAGAAGCAGCCTCCGTCTACCCTGGCGCAGATCAATCGGCCGATGACATGGCTACATGGTTCATCCGTTTCTTCACCGGCCCTCCATCAGCCAAGATGGACATGTTCATCTATACATCGGACCAAGACTATGAGCTCCCAGATGATCTGCAACTGAGCTTGGTAAACGATGACATGGAGTCCAGAGAAGTGTTTATGATCGGCCTAACTCCATGCCTGCTCCCAGTAGGCATTTTTCAGGGAAGGAGCACCAGCCTGTCCTATGAATTTTATAACCCAATGACAGCTGCTAGGCAATGCGGGCTCGGGCAACTTCCCATCAGTTTATACCTTCATAAACTCCTGGAGAGCAGAGGCACAGTCTCATCGGCTCTAGTTATGAGCAAGGCGATGGAAATCGAGCTCCCAAATCTTGATGACTGTGATCGGCTGCACCTGAATAATTTTGTCCACATCAATTTCCAAACCTGGTGGCAAGAGTGGGCCGCTCATATTTTCCACCAATCAGCCAGGTTCTATGTAACGGAGCTTATCCAAGGCATCAGTCCCCAAGTACCAGATGAGCCGATTCCTTCTGTGAGCAACAGTGGGCGAAAAATTTTCTATGCTCAAGCCGTAGCTCCATCTGGGTCGACCATCCTGGAGTCCATCATCGGCCTCACTGCCCCGAAGATACCATCACTGCTCCAGGGGCCGATGATCAAGGAGAATCCCAAGAGGAAAGCGCCACTTAAAGGCAAAGCCCAAAAATCCAGCAAAAAAGCCAAAGTTGACGACCAAGAAGATCTCGAAGAGCTGGATCCCTCCATAGAAGAGTTTCTCAAAGAACAAGTAATGGAGGAAGAAGTCGATGCAGCTGCTGCTGATATACATGAAGAAAACACATCGGCTGAAGCTACCAAGGAACCATCGGCCGAAACCACTGAGATCCCACTGGCCGATGACCAAAGTGATGCCCCCCAACCGAAAAAGACCAGACATGCAATCCGCAAGGTAAACACAATTTCTTCTCCATGCTCACATAACCCCTTCAAATTGCTTAGCTTTAATTTGATATCCTTTTCAGGCTGCGGCATCATCTATACTGAAGGAAAGAACTCAATCGGCCCCTCTGCCAAGGACTAAGAAAGCAACCCTACAACGGCGTGAGCGGGCTAAAGCACGATTGAGAACTCCGTCTCCTTCTCCAGTACCCTCTCTGGTCGCCTCGGTAAGAGTTGATTTATATATTATCATGCCAATTTTACAACCCTACTTACCAATCCCTTGCTTTTCAGCCTAGGGCCCTAGCGCCTTCGCCACATCGGCCAACCCCATCGCCTACTGCCTCAACACGGCAAAGGGAGGCCGATGCAAACATCACCGATACTCCAACTCTAGTAATGAGACCTAGCCTGATCCCCTTTCGTCAGCTCCCAATTGACAAGACTGACCTTGACCTATGTTGCTGTTTACAGAGCCTAGCCGATATGTTTTCATTTGACATCGGCCAGTTTCTCGATGACGAGGACAAGGAACTGCCCAGCACCACCAAGGCGCCGATCTCTGACGAATTAAGGAACCGACTGTCCGATATTGGGAATCGGCTAGAAGCCTCGCTGGAGTGTTTGGTAGAAGACTGCTCCTCCATCAGAGCCAGGGTACAAGAAATCCAAGACGAACTGCCCGAAGACCTGATGGAGATCCTCACACCGGCCATCTTCCTGGAACAATACCGATTCAAGCTTTTCAGAGCGAAGGAAAGACTTGCAGAGCGATGAGAGCGCGAACAACTGGAATCGGCCTTGACTGCTAGCAAAGCTCAAGTGAACGCCGATAAAACCAGGTTGGACGAACTAACGGTGGAGCTGATTGTGCTGGAAAATAGGCTTGAAGAACTCCGTCGCCTCGAGGCAGAGCTAGAATCGAAGCTGGCCACTACACGCCAAGAAATCCAAGAAGTCGAAGCCGGGATAGCTGCATCACCCAAGGTCATAGAAGATCAGACGGCAAAGCTCAAGGCATCGGCCAAGTACCTCGCGACCCTAAGCAAATCACTGAAACCGATCCCAGGGACGATGGCCGATGATGCCCAGGCTATTGAAGACGTTGAGCAGATTCGCCGTAAAGCCATTGCTGCTATTGCGGACTTCATAGGGTGATGTAGCATATGTTATTTTTATAATGTATTAAACATACGCCTTATCGGCCATGCAGCCGAATTTGTTTTGAAAATTCCAGCTTAATTTATTGCTTCTAAAATCCTCTCGCACCTTATCGGCCGTGCAGCCGAATTTGTTTTGAAAATTCCAATGCGAGAACTTCTGTATATATATGTATGCCCCCCAAATTTTGGAAGATGAGGGCTCATATTCTAAAATTTTGAACTAAGGGCGATAGTATATACCGGCCATCTAAAGACGATGCTTGACTACATCGGCTGTAATCATAAATCGGCTAGAGGCCGATCATGAGTCAATCCAGATACTGGGATAATATTGTTTCAAGTATTTGCCATTGAGAGCTCGTCCATAAATCTTGCCATCTAATCCCTTGAGCAGATAGGCATTGTGAGGAACACATCGATGAATTCGAAAGGGGCCTTCCCAATTAGGTGACCATTTACCGAATTTATTATCTCTGGAGCCAATCGGCATTATTAATTTCCATACAAGGTCTCCTTCCTCAAACGATTTGGCAACGACCTTTTTATTATAATGACGGGCTACTCTATCTTTATCACGCTTGATTTTCTCTAAGGCCCGTAATCGAACATGTGCCAAATCATCCAATTCATCAACCATAAGATTATGGTACTCATCGGCTGTCAAGTCGTCTTGCAAAGCAATCCTTCTTGAGCCGATGGCGGTTTCCCACGGCAGTACAGCTTCATGCCCGTAGACCAGCTGATAGGGAGGCACTTGGATTGCACCATGGCAAGCCATCCGATACGCCCAAAGGGCATCGACCAGCGTTGTATGCCATTGCCTCGGCTGCTCGTCAATTTTCCGCTTGATTAATTTGATTAAAGACTTGTTAGAAGCCTCTGCCTGCCCATTAGCTTGCGCGTAGTAAGGAGAAGAATTGAGTAATCTGATGCCCATGCTGTCAGCAAATCGGACGAACTCGTCGGACACGAAGATTGATCCCTAATCGGTAGTTATTATCTGAGGTAACCCAAACCGATATATGATGTGCTCCTTGACGAACTGAATAGCGTCTTTGGAATCAACCTTCTTGAGAGGAACGGCCTCAACCCACTTTGTGAAGTAATCTGTAGCCACTAATATATACTTGTGTCCCTTACTTGATGGTGGGTTAATCTGGCCGATCATATCTATTCCCCATCCACGAAATGGCCACGGCTTTATGATTGGATGCATAACCGATGCCGGTGCTCTCTGAATTGCTCCAAATTTCTGACAATTCTGACATCCTTTATAATACTTGAAGCAATCTTCTAGCATGGTTGGCCAAAAATATCCGACGCGCTTCATCAGCCATTTCATTTTATGGGCCGATTGATGGGTGCCACAAATCCCTTCATGTACTTCGCTCATAACGGCTTTAGCCTCCTCAGGACCTAGGCATTTAAGTAGGACACCATCAACCGTCCGATAATATAGGTTATCGTCCAATAAGACATAGTGTAAAACTTTATATTTCATTCTGCGTGACGCCGATTGGGAAGGATTTCTCATATACTCAATGATATCAAACCTCCAGTCATCGGTGTGCACGAGAGCAATCTGAACCGGAACGTCTTTAGCCATCGGCCTGTATCCCGATGCCCCCTGAGCTAAATCATTGGCTTCGAAATTCTGCTTCCTGGGTATATACCTCATCGTTACGATCCGGAAACCGTGTAATAACTCTTTGCACTCCTCATTGTAGACTTTGAGAATATCGTCTCTGCACTCATACTCCCCAGAAAGTTGACTAATTACTAGCTGTGAATCACCAATGATTTCCACGGCATCGGCCTCGACTTCTTGTAATAACTGCAAGCCTTTAAGCACCGCTTCATATTCTGCTTGATTGTTGGTATAGTAAGGCTTGATAGTGAAAGCGAACTCAAAACTTGCCCCCCGAGGGGATATGATGACTAGGCCGATACCGCAACCGTGTCTGCAGACGGATCCATCGAAATATAATGTCCATGGCACAATGTCTGCATATGCGACTGAGTCATCTCTATGTTGAACGATGAAATCGGCCAGGGCTTGTCCTTTGATCGCTTTGGCCGATTCATATCGAAGATCAAACTCTGTTAAAGCAAAGATCCACTTCCCGACTCGTCCTTTCAACACAGGGGCCGATAACATGTATTTCATCACATCGGCCTTGCTCACCACGATGCACTCGTTGGAAAGCAGGTAATGCCTCAATTTAGTACATGAAAAATATAAACAAAGGCATAATTTCTCCACCGGCGTGTACCTTGTCTCAGCGTCTAACATTCTCCTGCTGAGATAAAAAATAGCTCTTTCCTTGCCGTTAACATCTTGAACCAAGACTGAGCCGATGGATTTCTCATCGGCTGACAAGTACAATTTGAATGGGACTCCTTTTTGTGGAGGAATTAAGACCGGCGGAGAAGTTAAATATTCTTTGATATCGTCTAGCGCTTTCTGTTGCTTGTCACCCCATATGAACTCTTCGTCGTCCTTTATTTTCAACAGTGGAGTGAATGGCTCTATACGGCCCGACAAATTTGATATAAAACGCCGGACGAAGTTGATCTTGCCAAGCAGAGACTGTAACTTGGTCTTGTTTTCTGGAGGCTTGATTTTCTTGATGGCATCGATGTTCTTCTGTGTGATTTCAATCCCCCTTTCATGGACCAAGAAACCCAAAAACTGACCGGCCGATACGCCAAAGGCACATTTGTTAGGGTTCAACTTCAAACCATATTTCCTTGCCCTTTCTAGTACCTTGCGTAAGTCGGCCAAGTGCATATCATGTTCTCTTGACTTTACGACGACATCGTCTATATAAACTTCAATCAGAGAGCCAATAAGATCATGAAAAATGTAATTCATAGCCCTCTGATACGTAGCTCCAGCATTCTTCAAACCAAATGTCATGACGACCCATTCATATAGGCCGATTGCCCCTGGGCACCTGAAGGCTGTCTTATGAATGTCCTCTTTAGCCATAAAGATCTGGTTGTAACCCGCGTTTCCGTCCATGAAACTAATGATCTTATGCCCAGAAGCAGCGTCGACTAGCAAATCGGCCAACGGCATAGGGTACTCGTCTTTGGGCGTCGCCTTATTTAGATCTCTGAAATCGACGCATACCCTTAGCTTGCCGTTCTTTTTCAATACCGGAACTATGTTGGAGACCCACTCCGCGTATCGGCAGGGCCTGATAAAGTTGGCGTCGTAAAGTCTTGTGATCTCTGCTTTTATGGCTTCGTGCATATCGGCCTTAAACCTCCGAGGAGCTTGCTTAAAAGGCCGATAGCCTTGTTTGATTGGTAGCCGATGTTCTACAATCGATCGGCTTAATCCTGGCATCTCATGGTATTCCCATGCAAAACAATCTCTGAATTCTTTCAAAAGATCTATCAAATTATTCTTGTATCCCTTTGGCAAATTAGCGCTTACATACGTCGGCCTAGGCCTGTCACCTATTCCTATATCAATTTCTTCCAATTCATCGGCCGACGCAAAACCTTGTCCCAACTTGCCGTCTAACTCATCCACCACGTCATCTGTGTAGGGGTTGTTGTCAGCGGCGGATGGTGCATCTTCGCTAAAGTAACCGCTTGTCTTGGTCTTCAATTGTCTCGATGTCGCAGTCGGTTACCTTGAGGAAATCGGCGTCCCAGACTCGCCCGGACAAGCAGTCGATTCCCTCCATCTCCCAAACTGCGAGATCGGCATTGGCGACATGTACCGACCGATCTGCCTGCACGATCTCGACTTGGTCCCCTTGCCATTGCATGAGGCATTGGTGCATTGTTGAAGGGACACAGCAATTTGCATGGATCCAATCTCGTCACAACAACAAGCTGTAGGAACCCTTTCCATCGAAGACGAAGAAGGTGGTGGGAATTGTTTTGCTGCCCACGGTGAGTTCCACGTTCAGGACCCCCTTCGCCTCGGATGCGTTGCCACCGAAGTCCTTTAATACCATATTTGTCTTGATAAGATCTTCAGGTATTTTTCCAAGCTTCTTGAAGGTTGGGTATGGCATTAAATTGACCGCTGCGCCACCATCGACCAGCATCTTCGTCATCGGCCGCCCGTTGATGAATCCTTTGATGTACAACGGCCGTAAATGTCTGTAGCTAGCGTCAACTGGCTTGTCGAAGATGGCTTGGTCTGGTGACAACCGTAGCCTGGCTGAACCTTGTTCATCATCGGCCATCGCTTCATCGGACGCCTGCACACTGTATTCTGCTGGCAATATAAACACCATGTTAACAGGCGCCGATGCCATTTTTTTACCTTTTGAAGCTAAGTAGCTCTGAGCTGTATTGGAGGTGCCCTCATCGGCCCTGGCCACCATGGATTTTATCCTCCACTCTTTTTTGGTCTTGGTTGGCCGATGGGGTATTTCAGCTTGTTGCTCTTGGATTTGCTCTCTCCTCCTTAACCTCTGAACCCGCCGCTTTTGTGTCTTGGTGAATACATCGCTTGGGCACCATTGGGGGTTCTGGACTTGCTCCTCATCTTCATCGTGTTGATCTCGGTGCATCGGCCCTAGCCTTTCATGCACAGATTTCCGTTGTTTGGCTGGCCGATGCGTTTGTCTGCTTGAGTTGCCCTGATAATAATCTTCTGCACCATTGCATGCAGGGCACTCCTGGATAGATGGCAACCTCATCCCTTCATTCCAGCAGAAGCGAAAAAACTCACACTCCCAGTGTGGGTCGTAGGAGTTGTCTTGATCGGCTTGGTCTTGAGCTTGTTCCTCCCGCCTCCGCTGATATTTTCTGATCAGGCCCTCAGAGGTCTGATGAGGCCGCTTGCCAGTCCGATGGCC
>BDMV01000003.1:7666759-7733051 GCA_008326285.1 Oryza officinalis | reverse complement strand
CGGGGTCAACCGTCCTGGAATCCATCATCGGCCTCACTGCCCCAAAAGTGGCGTCACTTCTCCAAGGTCCGATGCCTAAAGAAAACCCCAAGAGAAAAGCGCCGGCCAAAGGCAAATCCAGAAAGCCAGCAAGAAGGCTAAAACCGATGACCAGGCCGATGCCGAAGAGCTAGACCCCTCCTTGGAAGAATTCCTCGAAGAACAAGTGATGGAGGAGGAAGTCGATGCAGCAGCGGCCGATGCACACGAAGAAGAAAACCCGTCGGTCGAAACCACCCAAGAGCCATCGGCCGAAGCTACGGAGATCCCACCGGCCGATGACCAAGATGATGCCCCGCAACCAAAAAGGACCAGACATGCAGTTCGCAAGGTCAATATAATCCCTTCTCTGTGTTTACATAATCTCCTTGTACTGTCACACTTTAACTTCATATCCTTTTCAGGCTGCGGTGTCATCTGTGTTAAAGGAGAGAACTCAATCGGCCCCTTTGCCAAGATCCAAGAAAACAACTTTGCAACGACGCGAACGAGCCAAGGCACGATTGAGAACCCCTTCTCCTTCTCCACCACCCTCTCCGACTGTCTCGGTAAGAGTTGATTTTTTTGCATTATTTTTCTAATCACATAACCCTATTCACCAATTTCCTGCTTTTTCAGCCTAGGGCTCCATCACCTTCACCACATCGGCCAACCCCCTCGCCTACTATGTCGACAAAGCAAAGGGAGGCCGATGCAAGCACCACCAATGCTCCAACACAGGTAACCACGATTACCCTGATCCCCTTTCTGCCGATTCCTGATTAACAAGGCTAACCTCGACCCATGTTGATATTTGCAGAACCTAGCCGATATGTTCTCCTTTGATATCGGCCAGTTTCTTGATGATGAGGACAAGGAGCTACCCAGCACAGCCAGGGCACCAATCTCTGATGATCTGAAGAACCGGCTGACCGATATTGGGAATCGGCTAGAAGCCTCGCTGGAGTGTTTGGTAGAAGACTGCTCCTCCATCAGAGTCAGGGTACAAGAAATCCAAGACGAACTGCCCGAAGACCTGATGGAAATCCTTACGCCGGCCATCTTCCTGGAACAATACCGATTCAAGCTTTTCAGAGCAAAAGAAAGACTTGCAGAGCGACGACAGCGCGAACAACTGGAATCGGCCCTGTCCGCTAGCAAAGCTCAAGTGAACGCCGATAAGACCAGGCTGGACGAGCTAGCGGTGGAGCCGATTGTGCTGAAAAATAGGCTTGAAGAACTCCGTCGCCTCGAGGCAGAGCTAGAATCGAAGCTGGCCACTACACGCCAAGAAATCCAGGAAGTCGAAGCCGGGATAGCTGCATCACCCAAGGTCATAGAAGATCAGACGGCAAAGCTCAAGGCATCGGCCAAGTACCTCGCGACCCTAAGCAAATCACTGAAACCAATCCCAGGGACGATGGCCGATGATGCCCAGGCTATCGAAGACGTTGAGCAGATTCGTCGTAAAGCCATTGCTGCTATTGCAGACTTCATAGGGTGATGTAGCATATGTTATTTCTATAATGTATAACCATACACCTTATCGGCCATGCAGCCGAATTTGTTTTGAAAATTCCAGCCTAATTTATTGCTTCTGAAATCCTCTCACACCTTATCGGCCGTGCAGCCGAATTTGTTTTGAAAATTATGGAGCTATGGCTTGAGCGTAGAAGATCTTCCGTCCACTGTTGCTCACAGATGGAATCGACTCATCTGGGACTTGAGGGCTAATGCCTTGGATAAGTTCTGTCACATAGAACCTGGCCGATTGATGAAAGATGTGAGCGTCCCACTCTTGCCACCAAGTTTGGAAGTTAATGTGCACGAAGGCATTCAGATGCAGCCGATCGCAGTCACCAAGGTTGGGGAGCTCGATTTCCATTGCTTTGTTCATAATCAGGGCCGATGGGACTGTGCCTCTGCTCTCTAGGAGCTTATGAAGATGCAAGCTAATGGGAAGTTGTCCGAGCCCGCATTGTCTAGCAGCTGTCATTGGGGTGTAAAACTCATAGGACAAGCTGGTGCTCCTTCCCTGAAAGACGCCTACTGGGAGCAGGCATGGAGTAAGGCCGATCATGAATAATTCCCTCGATTCCATGTCATCATTTATTAAGCTCAGTTGCAGATCGTTTGGAAGCTCGAAGTCTTGGTCTGATGTATATACAAACATATCCATCTTGGCTGATGGAGGGCCGGTGAAGAAACGGATGAACCATGTAGCCGTGTCATCGGCTGATTGATCTGCGCCGGGGTAGACGGAGGCTGCTTCCCCGTAGGACATGCATCTTCTGTTCCTGGGGTCTTCGTGATCGGCATATTTTGATGGGAAGCGAGAATCTGATAGAGGTGGCCGATTAACCATGGTGTTGGTGTATATGGTTAGCCAGAGTTGAATGAACCACCATGGTCCTCCATGAGCCACAGTCTGTTTTAGCATCAAGTCTTGTGTGGAAACATGGAGTAGCCGATATACAGCTCCTAGAAGGTATCGGCCCAAGGGGATTTGTCTCTTGTCGACCAAAGCTTGAGCCAAGTGTTGACAGTTTGTAGTGGGGCCACAGGTCGATCCGTAGAAAACAAATCTCTCCAACCACAATGTCAGGAAAGCTACGTGTTCTCGCTCTGAGACCGATCCCTGTTCCATGTGTTCAGAGATATATCCGGACCAGCCTCCGATTTTCTTGGTCTTCAACTTGTGGCTGCTGTTTACCAGGAGGCTGAAGGGGTTGATCTCGGAGCTGATATCCAATCCTGTGAGTACCTTGATATCTATAAGGGTTGGGGTCATCGGACCTTGCTTGAACATAAAGGCGTTCAAGGTACTTGACCAGAAGTAGCTGGCAGCTGACATTAGCGGCTCATTCTTCTTGGTATCGGCCAGGGACAGAGTTATGCATTGGCCGATTCCAATCTCGTCCCAGTGGACTTGTTTGACGGCAGCAATCCTTTTGTGCCAGGTCCTGTATCCGTTTAGCTTTGATGGCCATGACCTGAAGGTGTGCTTCCACGCCGAGACAGTGGGCTTGGCTTGTCTGAAAGGGATTCTGTCTGTTTCGGCGTTGATTAGCTAGGTTGGGTCGCAGTCGCCCATGGGGCCCAGGAGAAAGCGATGGGATTTATCGTCGGTGGGAATCAAGATTTGGTTTTTGAAGACCTAAATCGTGAGAACAACGATGAGAATATAAGGCATGAGGGGGGCAGAAAGTAAAAACCTAACTTGGAGAAATCGGCGGAAAAGGTAGTAATGCGGACTTTGAAGGAATTGACTTACCGCAGGGATCTCGGAGGCGTAAAACGGGGCGGAGGCCATCGTTGTCGTTGGAGGGGTCGCTGTGAAGGGGGTCGATGTTGACGAGACGCCGAGGGGTCGTCGGAGTTGAAGAACACGAGGAGTTTGTTGAATCGGCGGCGAAAGGGTTTGAATCTGGATCTGTGCGGTTTTCAGGTTAGATCTAGCAAAAAGTCGATGAGTTCCCTGGAGCTAATTCCGCCACATTATATAATGAAGCGGAATTGGGGGGCATGTGTTAACGACGGATTTTGGTAATCGACTTGGAAAGGAAAGAGGAAACCGAAGCAGAGAGGAAGGATTGAGTTGGAGTCGGACCAGGCTTCGTATCGGACCCGGTAACCGTATCGGACTGGGGAGATGTTGCTATAAAGAGTGTATCGGCCGATACGGATTTGGTTTGGTCATGGGCCGATGCGAGATTGTGAGTTGACAGTGTCAACGTGGGCTTGGTCTGGGCTCGAAGTAAGCTTCAAGGAAGTTGCCAAATAGAGATAAAGCTCGGTTTTAGGCAATTGTATCTTGTAAATTAGGTAGTTTAGATCTAATCTGTGGCTAGAGTCTGCCGCAAAGAATTGTTTGTTAGTTGTAGATAAGATCGTACCCGACAAGGGGTCTGTTGTAACCTCGGGTATAAATATCCTGATAGTTTGTACATGTAAACTCTCTCTCAATCAATCACACAATCGAATCAATCTACTTTCGGCGCATCGCCAACCCTCGCAAGAGGTCTTCTTCAACGAGTTCTTGCTTCCTCAGAGCAGAGGTAAGAACTCGTCCCCGACGATCTGCATTGTCGGGGCTAGCGTGTCACTTTAGACACGTTAAGCCTCGATGATGTGATCGTCGATTATCATGTCTTGGATAGTTTTGACAGGTATCTTGATTAAGCCTTGCCAGCGGTTTACTCGCTTTAGGGTTTATTGCCGACAATGGTTTAATTTTCATGCTTGGCTAGATTATTCAATGCATCTGTCATCCCCAAAAGCAATCGACGACTTGATTTTCTTTGCGTTAAGTCTCAATCCACACTTTGAGTTGCCATCGACCTTAGTCCTGTTTTGAGATCTGACACAAAGCCTGTTTTCGGTTGTAATTAAGGATAGTACCGGGGTTTTAGCCGGTCTTATCTAACATATGCAATTGCTTTATATTTCTTGCATATGTTTGCCACTTATATGTGCAGATCGATGAGTATAAATATGTCGATCGTGAAGTAATCTTAAGATTTCTCTATGGTTGATGTGTTTATATTGGTCGATTGGTTCGTATAAGGTTGCACTAGAGTACTAGCTGGTGTAGTTATCTTTGTCATCCTTATCGGCCGGTACTATTAGTTGAAGTTTACATATCAATGAAGGCCGATAAGATTAGATTCATGTCTTACATATTTTCTAAGTGAGCCAATATAACTTTGCCCTATCGGCTGGGCTATGACAATGTGTCATCGGTCTGTCGACCGATCGGCCATTGTTTTCTGATTTGGTTTACTTGTTTCTTGTTGATTGCAGATCAAATCAACTGGCACGCTCTACTTACGACTAGGCAAGCCATTTGGACCTGCACTGGAGTTAAGCAGATCTCCCAGGCCGCCGTGGTAACGCGGAACCCGTTTGGTTGCTGGACGGGTCGAAATTCTGCGCCAACAGCACCGTTGAGAGCACTCACTTAGTTGATTCTAAAAGTTTAAAACTAAAATTGAATGAGAAAATAATCAGCCTTCCTTTGAAACTTGCATTAACCATTAAATTCCCATGGCTTGCTGAGTACTTTCGTACTCACCCTTGCTCTATATAAATAACCCCCTCCCCCAGTTCTCAAAGAAGAGGATATGGATCCAGCTGATGAGGAGTTCTTCCAGGAGCAAGCAGGCTTTAAGCTGTAATAGGGTTTCGGCTTAGTTCCCAAGTCATGCTTGTGGCTTTGGGCTAGTCTTCGTTTCCTCCTTTTTGTAATGTAGTGCGAACTCGGAGTCTGTCCGTAGTTTCAACGATGGTTGTATCTCTACTTATAATAATGAGACCTCTGCGGCTGTGATATTCAATCTTCCTATTGTATCAACATTTTTTCTTAGGACTGATGCAGATTCACAGGTTAATTTGGATTGCCTTACTCTGGTTTCCACTCGGGGCTAGTTTGGGGTGTAACACAGGTGCACCACCACCGGCAATGAGGACGTCGATGACGGGTTGCCTCCACGGTCGGACTCTGTGTCTCAATCCCCGTGCCGCCGCTCCAGCCCCCACTCCCCGTGGACGCCCAAAGGGAAAGAAAAAGGGGAAAGAGAGAGAGATAAGGGAGAGGGAGGGAGGAGGAAAAAGGGAGAGAGAGAGGGGATGACATATGGGTCCCACAAATATATTTTTTGAATGACTAATGAGTCCCACATATATTTTTCAATTCTAATGCCACATGAACGTCACGTCAATGCCACATGAGACGAAGACCAAGTTAGTACTGCCACGTAGACGCCACGTTAGCGAAATCGCCCTCTAAAACCACCGAAGGAATCAAATTACACCGGTTTTAATAGTTGGGGGGGCAAGATATCCGGTTTGTGGTTCAGGTATACGAATTAGATTCGACCAGTAGTTAAGGGAGTCAAAGTGGACTTATTCCCCACAGTGCCATTTCGCGGAGGAGCACGTGCGATGGGCCGAAGAATCGCGGATGAACGAACATTCCTTTCCTTCGGGATTCCCACGGGAATAAGTTCACCTGACATCCCTCAACTTTACGTCGAGTCTGTCTGAGGTCCCTAATCCCCAATACCAGAAATCTTCACCCCTAAATTATACAAAACTATGCAAAAAAAAGTCTCGAGGCAGTATGGATCTCTGGTTTCGCTAATGACGGAGTGTGAACTCCTCAACGGGGGACAGCGAGGACCCCCTTTAGTGAGTTCGGCTGGGGACGCAGGGTGAGATTCACGCTCTGATGAGAGAGAGAGAGAGAGATGCAGAGGGGGTTAGGCCCCTCGAAGAAGACGAGACAAAGAAGTTTATACAAGTTCGGGCCGCTCAGAAGCGTAATACCCTACTCCTGTGTGTGGTGGATATGCGATTGGAATGTGGGGGAATACAAGCGCTCGTTCTTTCTTTTTGGCCCCCTTCTCTCCTCAGGACTGGGCCTCCTTTTATATCTCAAGGGGCTACCACATGGGCCAATAGGCTACCTAAGAGAGAAGGAAAATACTTTTACATTTAACGGCTGTCTTGTTGCTTGATTCGGAAGCCACACGCACAATCATCGCGGCATGGCCCTCGTCCGATCAGCCGGCTGACACGGGGGACGCTACGTCATTCCCCATTAAATGGGTGAAGACTTCTGTGTTCCGTTCGTATCGGGAAAAGAGAACCATCTGACCAGAGCTGGCATACCGACTCTGGTTGGGACGAGAGGCAAAAAAGCTCTCGTCATTCTGATGGGACGGGGCAGAGTGCTGCGTGCCGCCTGACGTGCGGATAGTGCGCAGGCCCACCGCTATCGTCCCATCCGTCATTTGACCGGTCACGAACCGGTCAGTCGCTGTGACCGGTCATAGACTGGTCACGCACGCCACACGCCGCATTAAATGCGGCGTGGTGCGCTCGCCCGAGCCGCCATCAATGCGGTTAGGTGGGCGCTGGAGATGCTCACCTAACCCTGCACACGCGGCACAAGCGCGGAGGGGGTCGGGACAGCCCGACCCTAGGGACAGCGGAGTGAGGGGAGAAAAGAGACTGGAGAGGGCAACCGCCACCTCACCCTCGGGCCCGACCCCTCCTCGGGGGAGCGCCACGTGGGTGCAGGGGGCCGCCTATATCTTTAGCCTTGATACCCCCGGGCCTGTATCACCGACAGCTGACGTGGCATCCTAGTCAACAAAAATAAATAAGAAAATTATGGGACCCACATGTAAGTGAGAAGAAAAAAAATATGAAACCCACATCTCTTCTTTCTTCTCTTTTCTCTTTTCTTTTCTTTCTTGTCTTCTCTTCTCTTCTCTACTCTTCTCGGGAGGCGACCAGCGATGGGGGAAAGGCGGCCTGCGAGCCCGGCCGAGCTTCGCCGCCTCGAGCACCTCGCGACGAGAGGAGGGAATGGGGCCGCCGGCGGCAGATTGGGATTAGGTGGCCGGCGAGCCCGATCGAGCAGGGTGGGGCGGCAGCGGGCGGCGGGAGAGGGGGTGAGAGGCGGTCGACCACATCGATGGGAGAGGGGAAAGAGGAGGCCTGCCGATCGGCGAGCCTGGCCGAGCTCCGCCACCTCGAGCGCCTCGCAATGAGAGGAGGGAACGGGGTCACCGGTGGCAGATGGGGAAGAGGCGACCGGCAAGCCTGACCGAGCGGGGTGGGGCGGTGGGCGAGCGCTGCAGCGAGTAGAGGGAGAGGGGAGGAGAGGCGACCGACCGCGCCGGCTTCTCGGCCACGGAAGTGGATGGCCTTGAGGACGGCGTTGTAGGAGAGCGCGGTGCGGGCGATGCTGAGGTCAGGCATCAAGCGGAAGAGCTTAATGGATTCCCGCAGGATGTTGGCCTTGTCGTAGGCGGCAATGAGGACGGTGACGGTGGGCTCCTCGGGGGCAATGGAGAAGGAGGGCATGGTGTCGAGGAGGAGGCAGCGGGCGTGGTTGAGCATGCGGTGGGAGACGAGGATTGGGATGAGGAGGGCAAAGGTGGCCGGCTCGGTGCTGAAGCCGACGCGGTGGTGTTAACACCAGAATTTGGTAAGCCCCAAAGTTCCCATCGGACCAAAGTTCATATCGGCTCGAAGCTAGTATCGGCCTAGAGTTCTACATCGGCCGATGGGGGTTATCTTAAACCATCCACCAACAGCAGTTGGATTCTTGTTAGATTCGGGAAGATCTTATCCAAAGAAGACCGAGTCCAAAGAGGATGCGGCTTGTATCTATTAATTAGGATAAGTCTGTTAGTTTCCTTTTTATCTTTAGAAAAGGATGTTAGTGTCCGATACAGACTTTATCTTTTTCCTTTTATCTTTAGGAAAGTTTGAGTCGTATTCTGTTAGGATCTTTGTTAGCCTATGGGTATAAATATGTAAGCCCAAGGTTCATATAAAATTATCTCACGATCAATACAACTTCGGCGCATCGCCACCTTTTACTTTTCGTTTCTTCGGCGAGTTCATGCCCTTCCCACGAGGGGTAAGTCTCGTTATGGCTACCTGCGCTGTCGGGGCTATGGCTTCTGCGTTCTGATCTTGGCAACGTAAGCACCTACTATCATATATCTTAGTCAATCTGGTTCGATTTCTCGATTTAGCCTTACCGGTGGAGATTCGCGTTAGGGTTTGTGCTGATATTGGCTAAATCGCCTTGCTAGATTAGATTAGCTAAGGTATCCACCACTCCGAAAATCAGTCAAGGGCTTGATTGTCTAGATTTTGCGTTTCTTTTCATATTTAGTGCTGCTAAGTCGTGATTAGAACCGTAATCTCTAGCCTGCTTGTTGATTGCCAATAAGGGTTTCATCGGGGTTTCAGCCGATGAGTTATTTGGACGTTGCATCGGCCCAAGAGTTTTACATATAGATTGGATTTGGCCGATGACAACAGTGTATTTATTGTTCATCTGCTTGTTGAGAGTTTATGTCATCGGACTTCTTGCCGATGTGTGCTTTAATCTTCAGATCAATGTTTATTTTATCATATATTTGAATTATGCTATATTACATTGCTATATCATCATATTATCATCAGCCGATCGCCTCTATATAGATGTTTGCTTAGTACACAACCGATAGTTCGAAACCCTAACTGCATCAGCTGGCATCGGTATCGGCTGGAACCGCGCCATCGGCTCACCGGCCGATCGGTTGTTTTTGCCCATCAGCTCATCGGCCGATAGGCCGATACGCTATATGTTATGTTGTTTTGCATATCTTGTCAGTGGCAGGATCAAACTGATTGGCACGTTCATGCTTCATCAATTTTAGGACCTGCACTAGAGCTAAGCAGATCTCTCAGACCTTCGTGTGTCCGCGCGCCGGGTCCACATCGGCGGCACAGATTCGGCGTCAACAGGTGGTAGGCGAAGCGGAAGAACTGGAGGGCGAGGTCGGTGAGGCCAGCGACGGCGGCCCCTGAGATGATGCCATGGACGAGCGGCGCGGTGAGCGTCGGGGAGAGCAGGTGGATGGAGTTCTCGAGACGGGTGGTCCATGGGCGGCGGCGGATCATGTAGAGGATGGTCTCGTGGAGGCTCTTCGCGGCGGGTTGGGTTGGGGGTCGCCGTTGCCGGCACTAGAGAAAAGAAGAGAAGAGAAGAGAAGAAAGAAGAGCAAAGAGAAAAGAGAAGAAAGAAGAGATATGAGTTACACTTTTTTTTTCTTCTCACTTACATGTGGGTTCCATAATTATTTTTTTTGTTGACTAGGATGCCACATCAGCGAAACCAGAGTTTCATACTATCTTAGGACTTTTTTTTGTACGGTTTTATATAGTTTAGGGAGGAAGATTTCTGATATTAGAGATTAGGGACCTTAGTCAGACTCAACGTAAAGTTGAGGGACGTCAGGTCAGGTGAACTTATTCCATTCCCACGTCAAAGTGTCGCTGTGCGCTGTACCGTCGTATATGGGCCAACCTCGATGAGACTAGCTGGTGGAATGTTTAGCCAAGTTGCTGGGCTGCGGCCTTCGCTTCACCGCTGGATCGCCCCCACGCAACACGACAACGCCTCGCCTCGCCTACACCTGCGCGGCCCGCAAGATCGCCGCGCGTGACCACCCGGTCCAATCGCTCTTGTCTTCTTGACAGATTATTGCCACTGCTACTGCTGCGAGCGCACATCCCCAATTACCTGTGCGTGCGTAGCTTTCTGCTGCATATAGTTCATTCATGCAATGCAAGTATAGTTCATTCCATACTGATCCGATCAGGAACTTGTTCTTTTTCATCATAGCCGACTGTTAGCATGATGTTTATTCCCTTTTCTTAGATTCCAGATTTCGTACGTGTCAGTCACCTGTTAGGTATTCTTTTGACCGAGGGAGATAAGCACGAGAAAGGTTACTAAATTGTCACGATCAATAAATTAACTAGGATATACTACATTTCACAACTCGGACAAAGAGTACAAGTAAATCGCCCACTTCTCTTCACTGACTTGAAAAATCTTTAGTACTTACAACATAGTACTTTCTTTGGATTAATAATACTTATCATTTGAGATAAGACTATTGTCAAACTTAAAAAACTTTGACTATAAATAACATTTAAAATATTTGTTTTAGAAATATGATGACCATATAGATTGATCTTAAAAAGCAATTCAATAAAATCATATATTTATTGATATTTTATATATATTGTAATAAAAAATAGTTGTCAAAGTTAATTTTAAAGATCATGTCCTTGTCTAAAATCAAAACGACAAGTATTATCAGCTCGAAGATAATACATTTGACATCTTCTCTGTGTAAGGACTTATAGTTTTTTTTTACTAGAGAATAAAGATGGGATGAAAATTCTATGATATCCCTAACTAAATGAGGTTGTTTTGTGGAGGTGGAAGAGAGTGGTTAAGATTATGTAAATATTAAATGAACGGTATTTGTTGGGGAGAAATATTGCTCGAAAAAATTTTATATTTTAAAACAAATTTTAAATGTTAAATATCTTTATATTTTAGAACCAAAAAAATTATCTTATTTGTCTTACATGATTTGTACAGCCAGAGGAGCGACACGTAACACAGACGCAGGGAAATTTCGTGCCAAAAGAATTAGCCAGAATCAGCTCCAAATTTAGGCGTGGAGATGCATGAAAGGACCATTGGGTGCAGCTTTTAGAAAGCCCCACCATAAGCTAATCACAAAACCTTGGCATGCATCATAGTGGGCGAGCATGCCATATATTCTACTTTCCTTCAATTCTCCATGGACCACCCCCCACACTCCTTTGAATTATTCTTGCGCATATATCGATCATCTTTTCTACTACACAAAACATTAGCCTATCCACGAAAAAGGTCTCTCCATAAAAAGCCCTAATCACCTTCTCCCACTCCACCAACGCACGCCTTATTTTGCCCATCCCCCTATAATCTCTCTCCCTCTCTCTTTGATAAGGTTTTCTTCTCCCATATCTCTCTAGCTACCTGGCATGCATGGCGATTATGGAGGTAGATGAGATGTGTTGTTCGCTTCGTTTGTGCGCCACAAGCAGATGAAGCTGCCAGCATGATCTGAAGGCATGTACGTTTAGTTGTCAAAGTAAGCAATCAGATCATCCGGCAGTTTCATCTTCTCATGGCAGCACACACCAGCTTATATTGATGATGGAACCCTAAGATCGAGCAGGTAGCTTAGGTTTTCCCAGCGAGATCAACAAGGAGGATCGTCAATTGTCAAAGCAGGAGTTCAGTCCATGTAAGTTCAGCTTCAGCTTTACTTTGCTCCTTGATCTAGCAAATTAAGATCTAGGGTTTTCTGGAGGAGATGAAGCCATGTATATGTTCTTAGATTGCGATCTTGGTAGATTATTTTTGTTTCTGCAGATCGAGTGCAAATATATGTCTTTTAGATCTGCATTTATATTTGATTTGTAACCAAATGTTGTAGCTTTGAATGTGCAATTTGATCTGTATATGCACTGCATACGACATTATTCATGCATCTTACATGTTTTATATATCACTTAGTATGCAAAAATCGAAGTCTGAATAAGCAGTAGGATCGATCTGACGAATGAACAGAAGCTATATATATTATCAGGTAACGTATCAGACTATCATCTCATATATCCCCCTGTCGGCCTGTCCCTCTTAAACATACAACTACATAAGCTAATATTGTTTTATAAATATGTATATGCATGTCCGCCATACACGCTTGCAATACATTTACATGTTCGTATGATCTCCATTCACTGATCGGAATGTATCTGACATGATATGGAGTGGTGAATTGAAGTTCTGCATCATGCATCCTCCTTTTCTTTTTGAACCAAAGGCAGGAGCTCTGCCATTATATTAGAGAGAAGGAGAAAGCAACGAAGTGTTTACATCTGATTTGTTACAGAAATAAACAGAAGACTCTACCTCTTGGCCGGGCGGTATATTTTGACTTAAGCGGATTACTTGCTAAAAGCTATTATCCTTTGATTAATATCTTCTATAGCCCGAAAGGCTACTGCAAGTTCAGGGATATGCTTGTCTTGGAAGACTCTTCTATTTCTTTCAAGCCATATGTTCCACCGCGTCGTGGCTAAGGCTCCTAAGACTAATTTCTTCTCATTTTTGGGTCTACTGGCTTGAAGGAAACACCACCAGTACTAGCTTGCCGTCTATCATTTGAGCCATATCTATGTCCTTTCATTGGCACACCAACTCCCAGACCCTCCTGGTGTCCTTGGCGATATGGGTAGAAATCTCCAAATCTTCATTGCAAAAGCAACAAATCCATTCGCAGGAGGAAAGAAGTTCTGCATCCTCTATCCCTTCTCTCCTACCTTTCCTTGTATGCATGATAGATGTACATATATGAAAAAAAAATTGTACTAGTATTTTGCAGTATGAAACTATTTGCCCTATCCAAATCTTCTGATGGTATTTCCATATGGCAAATCTTAGTATCTCTTGTATATTACTTACTTCTTGTAAAGGATATCATGTATATTATATTTTTCTGTTTATATTAATGATGAAGTTGTTAAATCTTGATTGCAAACGTTCTAAAAATTCGTGATCAGGAAGAAGTATTATGTTACAGTTCAAAATCAGGAAAAAGCATAATTTCATCTGAATTTTGCTCTGATCCTTTTGAAAACCTTAAAATCCTTAGTCTTTTGCAATATGCATGGACCACTACTATGAATCAACATATCGTCATCCTTGATATTCATCCTTAATTAGTTGTTTCGGCATATATACTAATTTGATAGTACAACAGTGATTTCAGATGCTGCGTGATCTGAAGAATTTTCGACCTTGGAGGCATCTTACGCATGCCTGAAGGATGATCTTGATCACATCCGAGCAAATGTGATGAATTAGATTCCCATCTCTTATTGCTTGGGATATATAGAACCTCTCTTTGGTGTGTATAATAATCGCCTGATTATCTCCTGTCATTATTGCTTACTCATGTAACTTCCAACTCAAAGCTAACTATATGACTCCTCTCTTTTCGACCGTACTCACCTGTAGATGCAACTTTTCTGCACTGCAGATATATGTGGACTCATCGTCATCCAAAAGCAAGATTAGCTCCTCTAATTTTGAGCACTGACGCATGCCACTGAATAAACCTTTTAAGCTAAACAAACTTTCAGTTGCAAGAAACATACAGTGAATGTAACTATAACCACGAATTGAAGGGGACTTGATGTCTGTAGCATGGCGCCGACGACCACTGAATGCACGCGCGCATCCTGTGGCTTGCAACAAATTGCCTGTCAATTCAGGCAGGCAACAAGGATGAAAAGAATCACAAGCACTGAATGGTCACAAATATTTCACAATAGACTCACTCTCTCCATTTTTTAATATATAACGCTGTTAACTTTTTTAGATACATTTAATCATTCGTCTTATTCAAAAAATTTTATGTAATTATTATTTATTTTACTGTGACTTGATTTATTGTCAAATGTTCTTTTAAGCATGACTTAAATTTCTTTTATATTTATAAAATATTTTTGAATAAGATGAATGATCAAAGGTTTGTTAAAAATCAAAAACGTTATATATTAAAAAAACTAATAGCAGCTTAATTTTAGGGCCGTGCAGTGTCGATATCCAGATTAACGAAATGGTTTTTGTATCCGTGGCATGTTCCTCTGAATATATGGTCTCTGTTATACACATATACTACTTTTAATTATTTTGGTTTTCCTTTCAGATTTCTTCATGCAATTTACTTATATTAAAGAGTAATTTTATCATTCTTGATAAGAGTACCAGAAAGTACACATTTTCTAATATAAATTTTAGTATCTCCTGATGCTAGGTATATGGACATACCCAAATTTGTTAATACCATAAGGTTTTTTTTTGTCATGTATATGACAACAAAATTCATGCGAAATTCCTTGAAACCATTGAGCCACTTCTGAGCACACGGCGACAAATGTAGGTTATATACAGTGGTGACAAATGATTAGAGCACTCTACTCGGTTGAACTTTCTTGTCATACTCATCATCATCCAAGCTATCCATGGACGGATAAAGCTCACAAAAAGCACTACACTACAAGAGGCCAACGCTTGCATGAAGAAGATATAGATATCTATCAGCATCACCAATGATTAATCATGCAAGAGACTATATATACAGTTGCACCGTCTAGTCACGATCGATTAGTACCGTAGTACGTATCCCTCCATTCCTAATATAGGTATTTCTAACTTATTTAGTAAAGAATAAAAGTATAAAGAAGTAATCCCTCTCAGTCCTCTCATTGGTTAAATCTCAAATTTTAAATTGCTTAGATTTCGCTCCTATGTACTTGATTGACTGAAAAGATGTTTAGATTGTTGTGCATTGGAATTGATGTTTCAGAAATGCTTATATTGTAATAAATCTTAGAAATTTTTATATTTGAAAACCAGAGGAAATATAAGCAGCTTATATATCAAAGGCATATTAAGTAATCCTTAGGTCTCCCCGAAAAGAAAATGCAATCCTAGGTGATTAAATAGTGCATATTTCTACGCACCGGATAAGATTATTCTGCAATCTGCAGATTCTGCAATATTGGGAATCGATTCATTGGTTTCTATTTACACATATATACATATATATATAGGTTGAATAAGCTACGAATGTCCACTTGTGATGGCGTAAGCAGTCTTGGTGCGAATCTAGTTACAACTTTCCGCTTTCCGAGATCGAAAGTGTCTTTCACTTGCCGCTAACTGACAGCGTCACAGCGGTTATTAACCTACCCGTCTTCTCTGTTGGAAAGCGCATTTCTATTCGCAACGTGCGGTTCTTCCAGTTTCTCGGCGCCTCGGCGGTGCCCCGCACAGCGATCGAGGGGAAATTCCTGAGAGTTAAATTCGTTAAATCTTATTATCTTGTTTGCTATGATCGGATCCATTTGCCCTTGCATGCTTGAGTTTGCAGGTGTGGGGGAAGCTGAAGACTCGAAGTGCAAAGCCGCCCCTGATTGCACGCGATGTGTTCGGTGGAATGCCTCTGCGACGCACAGGTGTCCTTTCCCGAGGAAGCTCTGTTCTCGTAAAATTTTGAGGTAGAGGTCACTGATTCTGATTTTTGAACACGATTTTTTAAGCCAGAAGTTAACTTTGCTCAGCAACTCGATCTAACTTTTAGGGAGATGCGCATTGGCAGTGGTGCTACTACAAATAACAGAAGAGCTGCTCGAGTAGCGGCTTTGCGGGCAATCTACTGAACCATAGGCGCTCCATGCTGTGAAAAGTAAAAATCCAGTAATGCTGTCCGCTGTTCTCCACAATTTGTCCGAAATTGATAGCATTATCTCTGCTTTGTGGGCATTGATGTGCCACTGCCGTCTTTACAGTCAAAGTTAAAATCGACGGGATTTCCGTATTCCTGAACGGCAAATTCTTCGTTTTGAATGAAATGTCTGCTATAGCATCCTAAAGAAATTCTTTTGTTATATTCATTTTGCTATTAATCAATAATCAGTTATGCCAACACGGTGCACAGCCTACAAACAGGGCAGCTAAAATTTCAATCAAATGGATCAGGAGCACCTTCTGACATTGAATGCTTGCACGTCATGGAATGTGGTTAAGATGATCAACTGATCATCCATGTGCTGATGGGATCTTTAAGTAGCTGCTGTGTGTCCATCACCTTATCTGTCAACATCGTAGAGTTCTTCACCATATCAACTTTGAGGTGTTTCAGATTCTTTTTATTTGGCTGCTGTCATACTTAGTGGAGACAATGGGGATATCCAGCCATCCAGGCAGGGAATCTGAAGAGCATGTAATTTCTACTCACGCGCATCAAAATTTCAGTATCTCATCTTTTACTGCCTGCTTATCTGGTGAGATCCCGGACTCAGTAAACTCCTCTAAAAAATGGTTCGAAGTAAACCATTTCAATTATTCAGCTCAGTACGCAAAACAATGAGGCTGGCTTTAGGTATGTATCCTTCCTCCCTGCTTCCACTGTAATACTTCATTAGTCTAAGTGAAATTATTTAGCAATTAGGTCCTAGGTAACTAGGTGAGTAGACTAATAAACTAGACTCTAAAAATCTTCTGGATCTTATTTTGTAGCAAAAGGGGTTGACCAGGACTGCTCTGTCAAAGAGCAGAATTACCGATCATGGGATATCGGAAGAATGTCCTTAACATCAGAATTGCCTGCTTGCAAATTGCATGCTTACATGGTATGCCTCTTGCTCTCTTCATTAGTCATTACAAAACAGTGTTTGTAGTGATGCATACCTGGATCCATGCTATTGTTGCCCAAATAGAAAAAAAGATGATTAACATCATAACGTGTTTTGTAGAATTAATGGGTATGGAAGCATTATCAGTATATATCACTGATAAACTAGCTAGTGGTTCGCCCCTCCTTCCAGAAAACAGAGAAGTGATTGGTTGAATGTACTCATGAAAGTCGCAAACCAAGGACCACTATGGAGGCTTCACCTTAAGATAAGCAGATCTAACACTGGAAACTATGTTCATGCATTAGCTGGCAATGGCACATACATGGTTGGTTTTGTCAAAGTGCATTGCATGACAAGATCTCATACGATTTGATCTCTTGGTTCTAGGAATGCCTAATATGCGTGCAAAGTTTACTTCTAGAAAACCCCCCGAAAAAAGATTACATTAGATGGTATGAACATTATTTCCCTTTTTTTCTTCATTTTCCTGAAAAGATTGGTGGCAATCATTCCAACAGTAGTGACAGAACTCATAAAAATAGCCCTGTACAATGTAAGGTGTCCCCCTTGTACATTCAGTCATTCACTTCCCCTTATATATAGGGGAGAGACTAGAGAGGGACCCTCACCCTGAGCTCATTGAGGTGGCCAAATAGGTTCTGATCACACCTTTCTCCTCCTCCATGCTTACACTGGCACTGTAGTGCATGCAAGAGGAGAGGCAAAAAGATGATGATATCCTTAGCAGCTTAGGTTGTGGCTACCTAGCTCTTCAACTAGCTTCTTCCCAGAATCCACATAGAGAGGCAGAGCTAGCAGAGTAGAAAGATACATACACATATGCATATAATGCCTAGCTCTAGCTGGTGCTAGCTCCATAGGAGATGTGTCCATTCCATTGCAGTGCCACGAGCTAGCTGCTAGCTCTTCGTTTCCAAGAGTAGTGTTTGTTTCCAAGAGGCCAGCGTGATCAAGCTGTGCGTTTGTGTACTAGCTCATCGGTTCTTGGGCCATCGAACGATCGTCCATCGATCGACCGAGACCGATCATGCAGGGGCAGCAGCAGGAGCAGCAGAAGGCAGGTGGTGGTGACAACGCGAGCCCTTGCATTGTGCTGGATGGGCCCATCATCGTCGGCGCAGGGCCGTCGGGGCTCGCCGTGGCGGCTACGCTCCGGCAGCACGGGGTGCCGTTCACCGTCGTGGAGCGCTCCGGCGGCGTCGCCGACCTGTGGACGAACCGCACGTACGACCGCCTCCGCCTCCACCTCCCCAAGGTGTTCTGCGAGCTCCCCCACGTCGCCTTCCCGCCGGACTTCCCCACCTACCCGACCAAGCACGACTTCCTCCGCTACCTCCACTCCTACGCCGCCCGCTTCGCCATCGCCCCGCTCCTCGGCCGCACCGTCACCCGCGCCTGGTACGACGACCCGGCCTCGCTGTGGCGCGTGACGACGACCACCACCACCACCACGACGGCGTCGACGACGTCTGTCACCGAGTACGCGTCGCCGTGGCTGGTGGTGGCGAGCGGGGAGAACGCGGAGGTGGTGGTGCCCAAGGTGAAGGGGAGGGAGAGGTTCGCCGGCGAGGCGCTGCACTCGAGCGAGTACCGGAGCGGGGAGAGGTTCAGGGGCATGAGGGTGCTGGTCATCGGCTGCGGCAACTCAGGGATGGAGATGTGCCTGGACCTCTGCGAGCATGGCGCCATGCCTTTCATGTCGGTCAGGAGGGGTGTAAGTACTAACGACTACTTAGTAGCACTCTTCATGCTCACTTGCATCATATATATATCTCTTCTCCAAACTAACTGATATATACTATTATTGATCTTGTGATCCAACTAACAAGGTGCATTTTCCACTTGGCATTTTAAATTGCTCCTTTTTTTCGATAATGAAAATCAATCCAGCCTCTACATCCAGGATGCATAAATGATATATCCACCAGCTTAGCATTTTGCTCTTTTATGTAACAATGTAAATACTTTAGTTAATGTAAAAATTATAACTGAAGTAAAACAAGCATTTTTTTCCCAGCTCTCAAGTACAAAAATTATTTTTTTTAAAAAAAAGTTAGTACCAATATTCTGTTGATTGACATATTCATATATGTTGTTGGATAATGGAACAGGTGCATGTTCTACCGAGGGAGATGTTTGGGGCCTCGACATTTGGTATAGCAATGAAGCTATTGAGATGGCTGCCCATCAAGATGGTGGATAGGTTTCTACTCCTCGTTGCAAGGATGGTTCTGGGAGACACCGAGAAGTATGGTCTCAAGAGGCCCAAACTGGGCCCGTTGGAGATCAAGAACATCACCGGCAAGAGCCCTGTTCTCGACGTGGGAGCATGGTCCTCGATCAAATCGGGAAACATCAAGGTATATGAATATGTGATCGCCTGTCTCTCTCTTATCTCTCTCTCCGGAAAGTTGGATGGAAGTAAGCGTCAATGGAGTTAAGGCTTCTTTCGCATGCCATGCCAAATCCTACTTTCACTTTTGAGGTTTCCACAACATTCTCCCTAGCTTGTTTGCGAGTAGTAAACTGAGAAAAATTACAGTTTTATCTGCTCCTTGGCCTGATGGTTCCTTGGATTTTACCCTCTTCCTGGAATCCTGATGCAGGAGCAGGACTTGCTTTTGTACTTTAGGGAGATACCAGATACGTAGCTTTCATGTAGTTGACGATCGAAGGGAGGCATTATTAAGCATGGAAACAAAATAGACACTGGAGAAAAACAAAGAGGAAGCATTGTATTATAGGATCATCTTCTTTATTTTACATAATGAAATGAAATAATAGCCAGACTCATAGCTTTGCACTGAACTCTATAGCAAGTAGTAGCAACAAGTTGATTGGTATTAATTGTGTCCGTCTCAAAAAGAATGTACGATAATTCTGGCTAATGCACCTGACAACGTTCTTTTTGAAATGGATCGAGGTAGTACTACAGAGTGATGTACATTCCGTTTGACTTGAGGCCAGCCGGGCGGGCTCTCCTTTATCTCCTTAGAGAAATTTTACTATTCTTAAAAAAGTATCTTAAGTTATCAATATTTTACATTAAAAATTTTTAGTATCTCGAGATATCTAGTATATAGATGTATCATATTTTTAAATTAAAAAATACGATATCTTTCGATATCTTTTCAATGATGATAAAATTGTTTGTTCCTATGTTATATATTGTGCATGTGCACCTATGTAACAAACGCATATGCATGCAGATAGTATCGGAGGTGGAGTCATTCAGCGGCAACGGGGCGAGGTTCGTGGACGGCAACGAGATGGCGTTCGATGCCGTCATCTTCGCCACCGGCTACAGAAGCAATGTCCCCTCCTGGCTCCAGGTTTACATATACCCACCATGCTGCATATCTCTCTGTAGACTGTAGAATGCAAGGCAAGGCAATGTTGCTGATCGATACTAGTACTGTGCTTGTGATATGTATCATCAGGAGGACGGTGAGTTGTTCACGGAGGACGGCAAGCTGAGGAGCAGCGGCAGCGACTGGAGGTGGAGGGGTCCAAATGGGCTCTACTGCGTAGGATTCTCCGGGCGGGGCCTGCTCGGCGCTGGAGCAGACGCGCTGCGAGCTGCCGCCGACATCGCCGGGAGGTGGCAGGAGACGCAGCAGCAGGCCAACACCTCCTCGGTGTAGTCCACAGGGGCCGGAGGACGGACGGACGGACGGACGGACGGACGGTGCTGCACAGGCTCAGCCCTCAGCTGCTGCTGGCCTCTCGCATGCATGGCAATATGGCATAGCCATGGCCGGCGTCGCATGCATGGCGTTGCATTGCAAATATTGCACCTCACATAAGCTAGCTAGCTAGCTAGCTCATCTCTGTTGCTAGCGAGCAGCCGCGGCCGGCTGGTGACCAGCTGATCGATGGCGCTGTTTCGCTGCGGCTCTTGCTGCTGCAACTGCAGCGAGCAGATGCACAGATCATATGTAGTGGATGCATGGGAGAGGAGGAGGAGAGGGTGTGTGTACGTGTATGTGCAGTGCAGGTGGGTTGTGACAAAGTTTTGCATAGGATGTTGCTTGTCTGATGCGCCCCATGCAATGCAGATACGGCTGAAAGAGTGCAGTCGGTTTTTTTTTTTTGGTCCAGGGCTGCAGGCCGTGATGATGTCTGCATTACGTACTACCCAATTCCAACACTGAACCCCCTTTTGATTTGATTCGCCCACCTAGCTGGCTACCTCTCGTTCGGTCGTCCATCTCTCTTGCTCTTGCCTGCCTCCACCCAGTGTACTGTCTTTTCCGATCGATCGATCGATACACATGCGAACAGAGAAAACCTAGCGCGAACCAAAAATTCCCAAGTGCACACAAACACATTTCTAGTAGCAGTCTTTCAATTGTGCTACATATGTGGTCTTCCAGTCTGCATCGATCGATCGATTGGTTCCAATTGCACGGATGCGTCATGCATAGTATACCACGTACACCATTTCTTGCATGCGCTGCCCAACTGATCGACAAGACACACGTACGTACGTGCGCATTGTGGATCACTTCGTCAGATGGATATACAGATTATACACACAGCTAGCCACAGTGTTCAACTCCCTCTCACCTTATCTCTGCCTGCTAAGGAGAAAGTGTTTTCATCCTTAAGACAACATCTTCTCGTTTTTTACATATCACATAAATAATCAACTAAAAAATAAAAAAAACTAACAAGATAGATTAGTAGTGTGAGATATATCACTTGAAAGTTTACATTCGATTTTTTATAAAATTTATTAAAAAAAATAACAAATATAACTATAAAGGTACATATACAAGTTTCAATTTAATTTATTGTTTTTGTTACAAACTTGTAAAAGTCAAATTTAAACTTGTATATTTTATGTGTTATAACTCATATTATTTATTTTATTATTTTTTAATAAAACTGATAATTATTTAGTTGTTGTCTTTTTCCCTACTAAGGTGGAGTATATATACACTGCACTGTACTAGTCACTGCTCTACTCGATCTCTGTAGCCGGCCTTACCGTATATCTTCAGATACTTACGTACGTATGCATGAGTATGACATGTACAGGATGGGCTCTATATCTCCTGATACGTCACTTGTCATGCATGTACACATCACCAGCTACTGTACATCACTCCACTCTCCCTTCTGAGTCTTCTCGATCCGGTCTTCTGATCTACTGCTCTCCTCTACGACGACCTTCGTACGTACGTGCAAACATTTTCCATTGGGCACGCTCACCTGGTACAGTCCCTGCTTTATATCTGAACCCTGTACTCTTTTTTTGTTCATACCATACGCCAAAACCATCGTACTACATTAATTTGGCCGGCCATCATCGTCTTCTTCTTACCTAGCAATTCCTAACACAAAGATCAAGCTAGTGAGAGAATCAGCGAGAGAGATTCAGAGATCGAGAGAGAGAGAGAGAGAGAGAGAGAGAATCACTGAGAGATCGAGAGGTGTACAGAGAGAAGCTGATCGAGAGACGGGGAAGGAGACAACGCGCCAATTCCGATCGATCGGCGGAGGCGTCGCGTATGCGTATACGGACGAATGCGAGATGCGTGCGGTGCGTGGACTGATGCGTGCGTGGTCTCGGTCTCCTCCTCGTCGAGCTGCGGGTGCCGCGCCGGGGTGGCTTGGCGCCTTGCGCTACCTCCTCGGAGTTTATTTTGGCCGCCACCGCGCGCGACTGACGAGACCCTCCGGCCTAATTTCGTCTCCTTCTCCGGCTGCGTCGTCGTCGTCCCGGCCATGGCCTCCTCCTGCCGTACCAGCTGGGCCACACCACCGCAGCAGCTGCCTGGTACACACTCACGCACAGCGAAGAACAGTGCCACACATGTACAGGCCGGCCACCAGCTCGATCTGCTGTGTCACAAGAGAGAGAGATCGATTGATCGATCGATGCGTGATCCCCATCGAGATTGATCGACCAGCGGCAATTAATAATTCTGGATTTCTGTCATGCAGATAACCACCGTGTATATACGTGCTACGTACTGTAAACCAGTACCACCAGTGGAGCTGTTCAAGGCCTTGATTTGGGAGTGGTACAGTGCTGAAGCATGCAGCTATAGCAGCAGCTGCGCCTGTACTGCTCTGCTCGATGAACAATAACCATTTTTGTTCAGGATACATGATGAACGTACGTCGTTTATATATGATTTGATCAGGAAGTAATAGCAATATTGGCTGAGATTGTTTAGCTAGCTCGCGCTTTCACTTCACTGCAGCAAACGGTGCACTGCTCCCTATGCATGGACTACTACACAATGCATGTGTCTATACACACATTCATGATCATTGCGTGCATACTAGCACTGACCGCGTACAGGTACAGCCCAACGTACTGCGCGCACGCAGCATTGCATTTGCATCGGTCGCCAGCCAGCTATACGTACATGTCAGGCTATGCATGCATGCATCACCTAGCTACCTACTGGTATAAGCATCGATCTCTCCAAGGAGAAGTCCATCACGATGTGTGCGCTAGCTAGCTTCAGTTACATCAGGACCAGGCTGTGCTTGCCTGCTTGCATCTGCAAGCCTGCAAAATGCATGCGTGCATGCAGAATGCACATCATACATATTCCTTACATCTTAAAATAAACAAACTTACTATAAAATATTATATCTAAATTCATAGTATTAGAATATACTATATCATATATCATTATAGTATTAAAATATGTTATATTATATATTAGATTTATTTATTTTGAAATAGAGATAGTAAAAGTACTATACTAGTATTTGATGCATAGGAGAGCATAATACTAGCTCGGTGAAATATTTGAACTGTGGTGTGATCAGTTGGTACCTCCAATGACAAGCACATAGACTCATAGTACTACACTAGCCCTGTTGCAGTTAGTTAAATCGCCCAATGGCTATAAGAGCAGGTTACGTTGTTGAAGGTCAAAATTAAGCATCATAAAAAATGCTACAGTTTGTGGCACTGTGCAGGCAGTATGTATCAGCGTAGCAGGAGAGAAGAGACAAAAAGAGGTCGGCTTAACGATTGCGAGAACCGGGGGTCCAGTGAAGCAAGAAGCACAGGATGCATGCTACATGACGCTGCTTTCGTCACTACTACTCGTAGCTAATACTACTGCCCTCTTACATGCTACATTCTGTAGCTGCCATGCCAAGGGCAGGGCCCATCTTTGTTTTCGTCCCAACCACTAATGTCATTGCTGTTCCCCAGCTATTGATTTCGTCTGTGTCCTCTTCAAGACAAGTAGGGGGAAAAGTCTCTCTACACTTAACATTTTCTCGTTAATTGCTACTCCCTAGTTCATTCGTCCATAAATATAAGACATTTAGGGTTTAAATTTTAACTATAAATATAAGTAATTTTGGTACACTACTCTTCAAGCTTCGATAAGTTTCGTCGGATTAGGTTTAAGGGGTTAGAGGCTAAGGTGAGAAAAACTTTAGAGGGATGGTTGAGATGGGAGAAGACCGGCAGTAGGTGGCAAAGATAGGCGGGCGATGAGGCATCGACGCCAAAAACATGGGGATGGATGGATCGGATGATGCATGGTTGTGGGTGGGGTTAATGTTGGGGAGGCAAGAGAAACGCTATTGCCTTTTGGTTAGGATATAGAGACAGGGGCACGTGACGCTGTGAGCTACCATAGACAATGGAAGAGATACAAGGTGGATGAAATGTGCTAGATCGACTTGGAGACGGTGGAGGCAACAACGCATTGGTGACAAATCTAGGAGAGAAAGATGAGGAAGAGAGAGAGGCGACAAGGAGGGCGTGAGTGGCTAGCCTCATCGAAGTCAGCATGAAGGGCGGGAGCATCAGTATATGTAACAACTTGTCCTTCAGAAACACGCAGCCCAGCCCATATGACGGGTGTACCCATTTACACATGGGTTAATTGGATCCATGCCAGTGCAAATTTCTCAATTTGAAAAAAATACCACTACTATTCGCGATATCGAGTGCATGCCATTGGAATTTTACAAAATTCGAGCTATGCCACTCCGTCACGGTTTCTGTCACCATCTCCGTCAACTCCAACTCGTGGATGATGGCGCAGAGGGAGCATTATCCGGCGACGGCGGCTGCCTCAGTGCACGGCATGGCATTGTCGCCTGTGGCAGTGGGGAAGAAGAGGTGGTGCGAGTCTCCATCCCCAACCTTGCCTCCACGGCTCCACCATAGCGTCGTCGGCCGTAGCGCACGGGGCATTACCAGCAAGGAAGACAATGGCTCTGGAGATGGTGGGGGAGAAGAAGAGGCAACGGGTCTCCATCCTAACCTATTATCCACCGTAGCTTCATCGGCCGCGGCGCGTGAGGCTCCACTGGTAGGGAAGATGACATGGTGGCATAGGGTCCGTGACTGCCGCTCCCCTCCAGGGCGGGGGTTGGGCTCGACGCTCCTCTCCACCTTCCACTGACGACGTGGGGTTCGCTACCGTCGCTCCCCTCTAGCTCCACCTCCCTTAACGGGATATTGAGCTTGCAGCCGTCACCAGATTTGCACTGCCCCCACCGGAGAAGCCCTCTCTGCACCGTCGTCAATGAGCCTAAGCACCGCCAGATTTTTGCCTGAGTTGGAGAAGAAATGGAATTGCGCTGACCGGTGTTGGAGCTAACAGAGGTATTGATAGTTGCTGTGACGGAGTGGCATAGCTCGAATTTTGTGAAATTTCAGTGGCATGCACCCGATATCACGAATAGTAGTGGTATTTTTTTTCAAATTGGCATATTTGCAATGGCATGGATCCAATTAACCCTTTACACATACCATCTCACTTACACTTTCAACTTCGTTTCGTGTAAAAAAGTTAACCCGGGAGTGATATGGTTGGAGGGATGAGCCCTTATAAGTTGGTTCCACCCTTACTAAACTAGCAAGGTGATAGCTCTAATGGGTCACATAGATCGAATCCTAATTGGACCAGGATGTCACGGTACGCTAGGTTAGGGGGGAGCAAGGTGGTGGGCGACGACGGTAGTGTGATCGTGCGGAGGAAGTGTGGAGGAGAAGTGGAGTTATAGTTATAAAGAGTTGCACCAATCTTAAAGCAATATTGATCTTTTAAAAAGTGTGATATTTTTTTTATAAAAAAGTTGACTGATAAACGCAACTTGATACTAACTCTACTCTCTCGTAAAATTATTACGAGTAAATTACGTTTTGAGCTATGTATTCTTGTCAAAGTGTTCATTTAAACCATCTTTGAAGTGCTTTTTCACTTTAGACTAGTTATTATTGACAAATGTTGTATTTTGGGTCAGGTGTCCCATATGTGAGTCAGCGGTAGACAACATATGTGGTTAGTCTCATTGATATGTAATCACATGGTTCAAAATATAATTTTTGATAAAAAAAATCTAGTTTAAAGTGAAAATGATACTTCCAAGATGCTCCAAGTGAAATTTTGATACGAATATATGACCCAAACCACGATTCACTCGAAGTACCGACCATGGCGAGTCGAGATGAAAGGAAATGGAGAGTAAAAGTTACACTCTGGAGTCTGGACCCTGGACCATGGAGCCATCGATCGAGATGGTACGTACATCGAATCCTGACAATGCAGTATTCTGGGTACGTGAAAATCCGAGTACGTAGTGCAGTACACACACCAGTGTGCATGTGGCTTTCTTTTGTGGCAGAGATCGATTTAATTTTCTGCTTTTCACTTATACACATATATAGTACTGTACCAAATACTACACTTACTCCTACGCTAGATATACTCGGCGTTGCTTTCAGAAAGGGAATTCGAAACCCAGGATCAAGTTTCGGACGCATCTCTCAGATACGATTGCACGAATCACTATGATCCAGCAGGCAGGCAGGCAGGCAGGCAGAGAGGCACACAGAGAGAGTTCACGTGATTGATTGATCGGAGGCAAGGCAGAGAGAATGCATGGGTGCACGCCATTGACGAGATGTATCTACCGAGTAGTAGTAGTATGAGAGGAGAGGGTGACGGTTGATGATCTCAGAGACGGAATGCAACCGTGTCCACGTCGATCTTTCTCGGAATACATGAACAATCCCTTTTGCCTGGCTCTCGCAGAAACGGTGTGGCAGCTCGATCTCGACTCAAACTCACGTAGTATGGCCTTACGAAATGGAGTCGTAAGTCGCACCCATCTTATACTACTACCTCTCACATGGAGAGAGAGATGGCGAGAGAGCGAGAGAGATACTACTGCTAGATGGTTTACAGTTCTGGGCATTGAGGCGTCTGCGTCGTCATCGGCCCTGCGTCAGCTGCCACAAAGGCCAGTGGTGGGAACGCACACATCTTCTTAATTTATGTGCATGGCGCCAAACTCCCGATTGAATTCGATCGATACCGCTGCAGATCGATCAGCAGCGCCCCGTCGTTTGCATGCATGCATGCGTCGTAGTAGTAGTAGATTCCACCAAATTGCGCGACGGTCGATCGGCAAAATCGCCACCCATCGGCTACATCTACCCAAGTCTCGTCAAGCCTCGATCGCACCCCCACGCCACCGCTCTCTTTCTTCTGCACATCTCTCTCTCACACACCAACATGGCAACATGTGTGTACGTGTATGTGCACATGCAGGCCGGTCAATATAGGAGTCGTCGTCGTCGTCGGTCGATCTCCCGTCTCTCCACGCAACGCATGCGTATACGCGCCGCGCGGCAGAACGTACGGGTGCGCGCCGGCCGGGGCCGTACGCAAGTACGACGTGTGGCGCTGCGTGCGCGCTGCGTATGCTGGGCTGGCTATAGCTCGGCCGGCGCTCGATCAGCTGGATCGCGCGCGCACACATGCAAATTAACGCAAGCGACGCTGCGGCTACGTACATACGCATGCATGGATGTATATGCCGCTGTCCGTAAGCTGGCCCGGCCGTGAGCCCGGGACGTCGTACGTAAGTTCATCCTCGATATATCCAACACAAACATCATGGACGACGGATCTATCATGTACTGCTGCATGAGCATGTCACACACATGGATCGTGGATAGATGCACGTACCGAGCAATAAATCGGAGATATATATATATATCTTGTGTAGCATATATACTAGTAGCTAGCATCGATCTCTATCAGAGTATGATCAGTAACGTATAGGTACGTGTATGGGCGGATATATAGATGTACTAACGGCCTAGCCCATGCTGGCTCCCGTACGTGCAGGGGTGGTAGTACTGGCCCGGCCTGGATGGGTGCTACTTAAGGCACTACTCCGATGAGATGAAAGCACAACATGCATGCATCAATGCAGACGGGACTAGTAGCAACGATCGACAAGTACAACTCCTATATATACGACGTACGTATATTTAGTATGTTGCGTCACGTATCAATCGGTCAGACTCAGGACCCATGCAGATCGATATATGGTTCGATTCGATACATGTGCGAGCGTGACGGCTGAATACCTGTATCAGTTGTACATATGTATCTCACCATCCTCACTGTGTAAAATTTGCCGTTTCTTTCCTCCTTCACATGACGGCACTATAGTGCGTACTACGGAACTTAATTAGTACTGTAGTACTGCGTAGACCGTACTAGTGTAATTTGTTTGTTTGTTTTTTTGGAAGATGTACTGCGCTGTTTACCGTACAGGCGTACATAACCATCATGGATTTTTCTGGTGGACCAATACGTGTACGCCCATGATAGCCCAGGTTGTTCTTGTATAGGTGCAGTAGCCTACAGGCCTGAGAGCGGCGAGTATGCTTTTAGAAGTACACTGTATCAGACAAAGCCCATGCCCATTGCACAGAAATTGCCGCGGCCCATCTGCGTGGCCGTCGCGTATAGAATAAGTTCACATGACATCTCTCAACTTTACGTCGAGTTTGTCTGAGGTCCCCAATCCACAATACCAAAAACCTCTACCCCTCAACTATCACAAACCGTATATTTTTGGTCCCATAGCAGTATGGATCTCTAATTTAACTGATATGGCATCTTAGTCATCAAAAAAATAAAAAAAAATTATGAGGCCCACATGTAAGTGAGAAGAAAAAAATATGGGTCCCACATCTTTGCTTTCTTCTCTTTTCTCTTTTTCTTTTCTTTCTTCTCTTCTCTAGAAGAGCAGCAGTGGCGCCGAGCGAGCTTGAGAGGAGGACGGGCGGCGGGCGACGGGAGAGGAGGGAGAAGCGCCCGGTGAGCTTGGGAGGACAGTCACCGCCGCCTCCAACCAGCCGGAGTCGACACGGCCCATGGAGAAGAGCTCACCGCTGTTGTTGAAGTCGAGCCCCAGCGAGCCACTGCTTCGGCCGTCCTCCCCCGTCGACGTGGCCCGAGGATGACCAGCACCATCGCGAGGTCATCATCGTCGTTGCCGACGAGGTAAGGAGAGGCATGAGGGGAATGGGAAGGATGGTGGTGGCACTCGAGACAAAGGAGAAAGAGGTGTTCGCGTCGATGTAGTCGTCGTTGTTGTCACCGGCGAGGTGGGGGGAGGCGGAGGAGGGGAAGGGGAAGGGTGGCGGCAGCAGCCATCTCTGTCAGTGTTATGGATAAGACATACCCAATGATCTTGGATTAGGCTCGACGGGACCCATCATATACCAAATCTTATATGTAATAATGCCTTATATACGAAAGATGTTCCGTATAAGGAAGGAGAAGCAGAATTCAAGTTGAAAACTAGAAGGACTACTCGGATCGTTTCTATATTTGTTTCTTTAGTTCTACTTGGACAAGAGGATATCTGTGGGTATAAATACAAGATCCCATAGGAGGAGAGAGACAGACCAATATACGCCGCCAGATACCAGCATCAGAAATAAGCCTAGACATACCCAATATGAAGCCACAGAGGCCGACAAGAGGGGTCTAGTGTTATCTCTTATCTTGTCGAGTTCATATTCGAGGAAGAAAACTATCCTACCGTCGACTACGTGTTGGAATCCATGCCGCCAAGTCGACGACTACTAGATTAAGTTCTTTCAAATATTGTATTTGTGTGATTCTGATATATAAAAGCAACACCAATTTCGACCAACAAGAGTAGGGTTATTACCTGTCATTTAAAGGGGCCCGAACATGTATAAAAATCCCTCCCCCGTCTCTTTACCAGAATCTCGTGTATACCATGGTTTCAATGATCCTCATACTCTATAAATACCGTAGTCGCGATTTACTCCGTCGTCATTGGCGCGCCAGGTAGAAAAATTTTGGTGCTAAAAGGTTTCGACAAGATGGGTTTGAAGAGACGGATTCTTCGACAATAAACTACTCGACGACTTCGGCTTTAGGGAGATACGACCTGACCAAAATGCTTTCTCCGATGGATCGGGACCCTTGTCATCTCAAGCTTCGTTAAGTCATCGCCGCTGTGGATTTTTCGACAAGAGATACTTATCAAGTGGGATGGGTTAGGTTCATCCTAGTTTTTTAGGATGTGATAGTTCCATCTATGTGTTTGGCATAAGGATTAAAATAATCCTATTTTTTTGAGGGTTTAGAGGATGCGGCCCACATTTCAATGAGAGAGAGGAAGTGGGTTGGATTGGTCCGTCAGCTTTTTCGAGATGAAGCTGATGCGGATCTAAAAGAATATTTCATTTCAGGGATCATTCCATCCCACCTGTCTCAAAACCAAACACCATGAAAAACGAGTTCGCTCCAATCCAATTTATCATACTCCTCCAACCAAACATATGCTAAAGAAATAGGATGGCAGTGGTGGTTGATGTATCATCTAGAACTACCCCTCCTCCGCATCACCGAGCACATCACGGATCCTCCGCGCGACTGGTCGATCTCCCTCGGCGCCGAGCAATTCATGTCGTCGCCACACCGCTGTTCTCTCGTTGTGCGAGCATATCCGCAGACGGATCGAACTACCCACTCCAGCCATGCCCATTCGAGCTAGCTTGCCAGCAGTTCGTGCTCGTCCACCCACCAGTTTGCTCTGCCCTATGCGAGCTCGTCCATCGCCGAATGGATCCGCACCTTCTCGCGACGACCCGGCGGGGTCTCTCACAGCAGGTCGACGTCGTCTGCCCGGCCGTCGGACATCGGTTTGCTCCGCCATTGGTGCAGAATGCAGGGCTCGCGCCCACGCTCGTAGTGCTGCCAAAAGGACCCAGCTTGCTCGTCTGCAGGTTGCCGCCGGCGAAAGCTCGCACTCCAAGCATTGCCACACGACTTGAGCTCGCACGCCAGGCTGGTCGCAGGCTTGCAGCCGTCAACTGGCCGGACCATTAATCTCCACCGAGCGCTCAAGCTCGACGCTCTGGACACCAAGCTCGTGGTCAAACAGGGGATCGATCTGTGTGGTCTTCAAGCGCAGCCTCGTCAATTTGTAATGTCTCACTGGCCAGAAAAATAAAGAAAAGAAAGGAAAACTAGACGGAACTTGACAGAAGTGATAAAAAAAAGAACGGTGTAAACTTTTGATGCTATTAAAGTGCACTCCAATCTTGCAGTGGTATATACCTAAACTCATGAGGAGTGTCATGAAACCAATTTTCCCGATCGATAAAAATTGGTATAGGATCACATAGGCTAGGCCTTCAGTCCGATAGCCAGGCTTAAGAAGCCTACAGTTTGACAGGACGACGACAACAGTTTCTCTATAGATTTTCACAATAAGTTTACTTTAGATCTCTTATCTATGTTAAGTTCGAATTATATCTTCGAATCGTAATACCAAAAATGTTAAACCCACATTTTTCAAAACGGGTTAGATAAGGTTCTAAAATAGTATGTATGGCTATTTTAGTATCCTAGTCAGAAAAAACATATGGGACCCACATGTAAGTGGACTTCCACCTCTTCCACATGTGGGCCCTACATGTTTTTCTTTTTGCTGACTAGGATGTCACGTGAACTAAAACAACAATCCATACTATCTTAGGACCTTATTTAACCCAATTTTAAAATATAGAGGTTTCACATCTATAGTATTATGGTTCCACGATGTAAGTCGAGCTTAATGTCAAAGATTAGGGAACTAGAGTGAACTTATTCCTACTAGATTTTATAGGCTGGTTTGGGCCGAGCGCCATATTAGTTGGGCCAATCTCAAACAGAGGCTGTGTCATGGCCCAGTCCAGAAGAAATTCGCATCTCCCAAAACTTTCCACCCGCGAAAACTCCGTGCGAGAGGGCGCCGCCAACGAAATTCAAATTTTGAACGCGAAAACTCGCCCCGCGTCTTCCTCTTATGCTTAAATCACGCGCCCCCCGCAACCAACAGTGAGAGAAGAGGTTGAACAGAAAAACGCGACGACCCTTGCAGCGGACGACGCGGCGGACTCCAACCAGATCTAGGGCTTCTCGTATCGGCAGCGGCGGCGATGGCGGGCAAGGGAGGCAAGGGGCTCCTCGCGGCCAAGACCACGGCGGCCAAGAGCGCCGACAAGGACAAGGACAAGAAGAAGGCCCCCGTCTCTCGCTCCTCCCGCGCCGGCCTCCAGGTACTTCCCCTTTCACTCATCTTCCCTTTCGGATTTCTAGATATGTGTCTTGGTTGTTCTCTCCTCGAGCTCCGAAAATTTTCGATTTCGGTTTGGTGTGCAGATTTTCTCAAATCCCTTTGAATTCACGATCTGATTTGTCTTCCTCAGTTCCCCGTGGGGCGCATCCACAGGCAGCTCAAGTCGAGGGCGTCGGCTCATGGCCGGGTCGGCGCCACCGCCGCCGTGTACTCCGCGGCGATTCTCGAGTACCTGACCGCCGAGGTCTTGGAGCTGGCCGGCAACGCGAGCAAGGATCTCAAGGTGAAGCGTATCACCCCGCGCCATCTCCAGCTAGCCATCCGCGGGGATGAGGAGCTCGACACACTCATCAAAGGCACCATTGCCGGCGGTGGCGTCATCCCGCACATTCACAAGTCGCTTATCAACAAGACCTCCAAAGAGTGAAGCGTATATCTCCGTGAAAAAAAACTCACTCATGTGCTTGCTTGACTCGAAGATTGGTGACCGTTTTACTGTTAATTTGTTATGTTCTGTCATTTGATGTATTTGTGCTACACTGTTTAATTCTCAGTGGGTTTAGTAGTAGTAATTATCGTGACAAATGTTGGTTGCAGCTGAATTCGTGTGAATTCTCCACTCTGTATGCTGTTCTGAACCATCCATCTCGATGCTTCAGTTCAGATTATCTTGTCGATTGATTGCCATGAGCCCATGTGTTGGTTATGATATACTGCTGGTAATTTGGTTTGCTTTTTGAAATTTTGGAACGTATCTGTCATGATTTGATGCGTTTGCGTTTTTGAATTGTAATACCTGTACGAATGGACCAACTAGTGCATGTGCTACTCATCAGTTGGGAGTAGTACATTTCAACTATAGCGCTTTTCCTACATAATTGTCCATACTTTGCAAATCTAAGCTATCCTGATTTTGCTGGCTCTGCAATCTGCATACGTTCTATGGGGTCGTCCATGCGTGAGACCACCCTGCAGGCGGCGATACGCCCCATCGGCTGCGAGCTGAGGCCGATCCAGGCGTCCAGCTCGTCGACGAAGTAGGCCTTGTGCAGGAACGGTAGGTGCCAGCGGCCGTGGCACGCCCATTTGCGCCGTCGTCGTCGAAGGAGAAGGTGCGATCCATGTAGAGGGACATGAAGACGGTGTTGCCGTCCGGGTGCACCGCGTGGGACTCGATGTGGGCCAAGTTGAACGGTGGTGACGGCGGTGACTCCCATTGCCAAGCTCCGTGGCCGAGGCGCGGCTCGCGGCCGTCGGGGTTCCCGGGATCCTTGTAGCAGTCCAGTGCGTAGACGGCATGACCGCATGGCCGATCGATCAGAAGTCAGAGCAGCGCTTGGGTGATCGGAAAGGAGGGGCAGCTGTTACTCCTAGCGTTTTGTTGTCGAAGACGATGTTGGCCTCGCCGCGTTCGTTTGACAGGTAAAAATTGAAGATTTTTGTGCCCGCGGACACGAAGTTCTGCGAATTGCAGCCGGCCAGGCCGATGAAGGGACGGCGGGGGAGGCGGTGAGCCCTGGAATCCATGTCCTCGCCGTCGGAGTTGTCACGGTCGAAATCGTCCAAGTTTAGCTTGTAAATGCTGAACCCGCGATCCCAATCGTGGGTGAGTAGATGGAGGCGAAGCGGCGGCGATCGGATGATGATGAGGGGCAGCCTCGCCATGTTTCTCGGCAAACTATCGTGAGATCGTGGACGGCGAGACAGGCATGTGCTTTCGACCATATAGAAAGTTGTAACAATGTTTCCCCTAAGGAGTGGGAATAAGTCTATATTACCTCCCTCATGTCTTACCCTTAATTGAATCACATCTCTTAACCACAAAACCAGATATAACGTCTTCCTCAAATTTAAAAACCGATGCATATCGACTTCTTTGATGGTTTCGAAAGCGGTTTTTGCTAACATGATAAGTTAACCGCATATAAGTGAAATATGTAATTCTTCCCCTCTCTCCTCTTGTCTCATTTGATGACCGCGGCAGCGGCAGGCAGCCTGAGGCATGGCAGAAAGATTTAGCGCCAGGCCCGGCGCCGGCGGTAGAGGGGAGGGCTCGCCAGAGTCGGCGGCATGTGCGGAGTGGATGAAGGGCGTGAGACCTGTTAAATATATGATCCGAATTTCATCATGCAATATATTTGGATTTGTTTTCTAATAGGACTTTGTATTATAGGATTAGTTTTCGAGTAGGACTTTGAGTCTTTCCTTATTATGACTTCAAGATTTCTCCTATATATATCTCTTATAAACCGTATAAGAAGGGGGCGACAGCCGAATGTATCCTCTGCGTTTGTACCCAACTCCTATATATTGATCATTGTCGGTCGACGCCCGTGATTTTTTTCCGTAAGGTTTTTCATGTTAAATTCGTATTTCCGTTGTGTATCTATTTTTATAACAAGTGATATTAGATCATTAGAGATCAATCTACCAATTCCGACTACCGACGTCATTACACGGTGTTCCCTCATCGACGTCGTACAAATCAGCAACGGCGAGAGCGGTGGGAGCTGAGTCGTTCCGTCGTGCTTGTAGCTTGTCGAATCAATCTCGGCGAGTTTGAAGCGGAGTCCTGCATCGACTCCGAGCCGGCTTCAGGGAGCAGCAACGCAGCCATCAATCGTAGAGATAAAGCAGCACGAAGCCATCTACCAGCCACGCACATATATCGAGGAAAAGCAAGTCAAGCCATCGCTCCTCTTGCTGTTCACATGAATTGAATTTCATGTTGGTTTTTGCTACGTGCACACGTCCTTCGTACCAAAGGATCAATTCATCTGCATTGCTTTGGTTCTATTTGATGAATCAAATTCAGGTTCAGTTTTTGCTAGGCTCACACGCCAGTTTACCAGGAGGTTTCGTACGGAGATCAAAATACTTTGTTTTATACACCTAGAGTATTTTGTGTTTCAGCAGATTCAGGATTTTATTTCCAAGGTGAGTTTGAAGTATGAGCTGCCGCTCTTGGATTGAGATGCAATATTCTCGTTATGGCAAGTGAAGATGCAAGTGACGCATTTATCGCAAAGAGATGCTAACACTATTATGCACCAGTCTATCAGTTGCGTATATATGTTCTAGGACACATAAGCGAAGTTGTCGAGAGGAAGCCTGAAGGTTCTTGTCCAGATCACGTGGAAGTGGTCAAATTTCTGATGAAATTGCTACGTCCAAATGCCCAGCGTACCAGAAGTTTAATCAGGAGATCTAAGTACTTCGTTTTGTGCACAATATTTATTTCGCGGTTCTGCAAGGGCAGATTTAGGATTTTATTTCCATGGCGAGTTTGAAGCTTGTGCATCAGGTTTCGCGTCTCTATTTGCTTCACGTAGGTTTATACCAACACATTCAGGATTTATTCCCAATGACGAGTTTCAAGTATGGACTACTTCTTCTGGATCGAGGATGTTACAGTATAGTCATATAGATTATTTGGCGTATAATGATTTACTGCATAAGGTTGTTTGGAGATTGATGATTTTTATGCTACAAGAGAAATTCGTCTCAAGGTAGAAAATTTTAAATATATGATCCGAATTTCATCATGCAATATATTCGGATTAGTTTTCTAATAGGACTCTGGATTACAGGATTAGTTTTCGAGTAGGACTTCGAGTCTTTGCATATTAGGACTCCTAGATATCTCCTACATATATCCCTTGTAAGCCGCACGAGGAGGGTGCGGCAACCTAATGTATCCCCTGCGTTTGTACCCAACTCCTTAATATTGATTATTATCGGTCGGCGCCTGTGGTTTTTCCCGTAAGGGTTTTTCATGTAAATTCATGTCTCCTTTGTGTATCTATTTTATAACAAGGTCGTTGCCAAAGCAGAAACGAGCATGCAGAACGGTGTTGCAGAGCACGAGGAGGAAGGAGAGCGTCAAGGCCGGGTGGAGGAACAAAGCAGGTAGGAGCATGTCTCGTCGCCATTGGCCTTTTCGTAGGCGAGCACCTAGAGGCTTGGCGGCGGAGGGAGGCGACGGACGCGTATTAGAGGGAGCTAGGCATGGCGACCTCCATAGCGGCGTACATCGTGCGGGTGCTTTGCTCCTTCCTCCACGTGCGGCGCCCAAGAGCCCACCTCCTCCCTCACGCGCAGCGCCGTTGTTGCCAAGCTCCTTGTCCTCGCCCGCCTCCACCCGCACACTCCCGCTCCTCCTCTTCCTCGTGTTCCTCGTCGGCCTTGCCTCCCTCTTCCACCCTTCCAGGCCCGTTGCCCATGTGGCCGAGCTTCGCCTCGACCACTTCCGCGTCAACCCATCCCCGCAACCAGTGGTGGAGAAAGGTGAAGGAGAAGACCTCGTACGCTCACACCTCGCGCATCATGGTGAGCCACTTGATCGAACACTGTCGCGCCACGAACGACATATTTTGCCTGCTGCCGACCGCACCAGTGAAGAGTGGAAACACGAAGGCAACAGGACGGCGGGGTGGTCGGGCTTGAGGCGAGAGACCGACGGGGTGAGCAGAGAAGGCCCCAAGTCTAAGAAGAAACACCGGAGTGCCGCCGTGTTCGGGGTGGGAGCTCCTCCGCTGCGTGTCCCTATCGCCATCGTGCTCCACATCACACCATCGTCGCCACACGCCCTCATCGTGTCATCGGTGCCACACCATAGCAGCGTCCTCCGCCGTCCTATCTTCGTGCCAGATGGCTGACAAATCGAGCCCTGTCGCTACCATCCTAGCTAGCCTCGTGGTTTCTAGTGTTAGCGAGGCGGGTAAGTGGGGAAGGAGTGGTGGAGCTAGGGTTGCGACCGCGTCCCCTATTGGCGCCTTCCTCGACTCCGGCTCACCACCGCCACTGCCTTCGTCGGCTCCGTCTTGCCACCGATGTGCCCTCCCTGCCTTTGTTGTTGCTGGAAGAGGAGAGAGGAGAGGTGAGGAAGGGCGTTAGCGGGAAAATCTAATTCCCAAAAACTCTATTTGTGAAAATTTTACTCTTCGGTTGTGTCTTGTCGTGTACCCAGGTCTCGTGTCTCCCCCTCTTAGCTCAATCCCGGAGAAAATCGCGCAATCAGATTTCTAATCCAAACCCTAATCCGTCCAAAATCCAATTCTCAGAAAAAGTCTGCTTTGCCTCCCTTGGTTCTCGGGCCGTTTTCCTTCAGCCCGCTTCCCCTTCCACTCCTTCCCGGGCCACCACGTTCGGCCCATCCCCTCACTCTCTCTCCTTTCGGCCTCCCTTCCCTCCTCGCTGGGCCGCGCCGCCCGTTCTAGTCCGCGCGGCCGACCGCGCCAGGCACGTGCGCGCATGTGCGCCGCACGCGCTGCGCGCGAGAGAGAACGCCGTCTCTCCCTCGATCTTTCCCGTCTCTCTCCCTCACTCTCTCGCTCTCCCGTTCTCTCTTTTCTCTCTCTCTCTCTCCCGATGGCTCCCGCCGGCGTCCTATTCCATTCCTGCCGGCGTCCCGTCCCGTCTTGCAGCTGGTCTCGCGCCCGTGCGTCGTGGCCGACCGCCCCGTCCACCGACGCCGTCACCCCGGGCAGCCCTCGCGCCGCCTGCCTCCGTGCCGCGCCAAGCTGCAGACGCCAATCCCCCCGGCCCCGCCGCTCTGCGCGCGTGCCGCCAAAGGGGAGAGCCGCGCTTTCCCGTTTTCTCTCCCTCTCTCCGTGTGCCCTTGCTCGTTTCGGCAAGAGGGCCACACCCCTTTCTCCTCTTCTCTTTTGCTTTTTCCCTGACCGCCGCCGATGTCATCCGGCACCCGCCGTTCGGCCACTAGCGCCGCGCCGGTCCCCTCTCCGCGCGGCCCGAACCGCCTGTCTCCACCGCCTTGCCCCCGAACTGACCTCGCCGAACCGCCTTAGCCGCCCCTTTTAATCCCCTCCCCCCGCTCGGCCGCCTTTCCCCCTTCTTCCGCCGCCGAGTACTCCTCCTCCAATCCGCCGTGTCGTACCGCCGTGCCTTGTCGTGTCCGTCCTCCGCCGCCGAGGACGCTCGAAGGAGACTCCGGGCGCCCGCTTCCCCACTCCCTTGGCCCAGAGCCGAGCCGTGCCGCCCTTGCGCCGTTGCTCCCTCCGTCCCGGTGAGCTCTCCTCCCGCGGTAACTCTCCTTTTCCTTCCGTCTCCCCCTTTTTCCCCCGTCCTAGGATGCTAGGTAACGCTGTCCACCCCCTTTGGGCACCGCCGTGGGCGCTGCCCCTCTCCTCCACTCTCTCCCCGCGCCGCCGTTGCCGCCGCCGCCTCGCGCCGTCGCCGGCCGCCATCGCGTCTCCTCGCTCCGATCCGAGCTGTTGGCTCTCTCCCCCTCTCTACCCCCTCCGCTCCGGTGTTTTCCCCTTCGCCGGGCTTGCGCCGCGCCGTCTCGAGCCCCTCCGCCGTCGCCCGCCGTCGATCCGGTGGCTTCCCCTTCGTCCTCCTCCTGTCGGCCTCCGTGGCAGCCACGTCGGCGCCACGCGAGCGCCGACTGCCTCCCTCCCTCCGTGCGCCTAGTCCGCGTGGACCAAGCTGCTGACGGGCAGGCCCCGCCCTAGCGCCCGCACGGTGGACCTCGGTCGAGGTCCACCGATCCGTCCCGCGCGGGGCTGCACTCTGTCCGGCCCAGTCGGCCCCGAGCCGCTCGGTCCGGCCAGTCGGCCCCGAGTCACTCGGGAGGTCGGACCAGGCCGGTCCACTCGGCCTCCGGCCCAGTCGATCCCCTCCGCCTCGCGCGCTCCCTCCCGGCCTTGGGCCGTCCTTCCCGCGCGTCGGCCCGCTCGCTCGGCCGCGCCCGCGCTCGCCCGTTGGGCCGCGCCACTAGGCCTCCGGCCCATCGGCCTTTCCCCCGCACCGATCGGCCATGGGCCATTTCTTTCGGGCGTCGGCCCATCCGTTCGGCCGCGCCCGCGCCATTCCTTTGGGCCGTATCCATCCATCCAATAATAGTCCATTTCACGTCCCTCTTCCTTTTTCTTTTCCCAAGGGATTTAATAATCCTTTTCCTTTAGACAGAAAATCAATTAATCTTAGGAAATTCATATCTTCTCAACCGTACGTCCGATTTATTCCGTTCAACTTTCGAAATTCCTCAAAAATCGAGATCTATTTAAGGGCACGCTTAGTGGTCTTTAATAGGGCTTCCTTTTATCGTTGTGTTGAGTCGCCTCGTTTCGCGTGTAACTTCGGAGCCCGAGGACCCGCACTGCGTGGATTTCGAGAAAGAAGCTCAAGATCTCGAGCAAGGCAAGTCACCTTTGATCAATTGAACCCATAATTTGAAATTAAGTATTTTCTTTTGCAAAGTATGCATTCTTTATGTTACACTCGACACTTTGGCCTCGGTTTGCAATACAACCGGCAAGCCCTACCCACTTGCTGTATTTGACCTCCTTGATTATTGAATACCCTAACACCCCCTTGTCACCCTTCAGGTGAGGTCTCAGTATTCGCACCCCGCGTACGAATATCGAGGCTCCCCTCAAATTTAAAATGATCAACTGGGTAAAACTTGAGTTTACAAAATACTTGGAAAACCCGACACTTGGGTCGGTGCCTTGAAAATAAAGTGAGTTTCCAAAACTCACAGTGCGGGAGACATACTGGAGGTACGGTCTTCCCGTTCTCGCCCTAAGGACCGTTTCCTTGGGAATTACATCCGAGCATATGAAAAGTACGATCACATGGGTGAAATGGGACACCCCTGGCTGAGTAACTAGCTAGGCCAGGGAAATCTTGATGCCAGGGGACAAGTGGATTCGTTGGGGTGGTGTCGGGGAGGACCCCTGGGCTTCCTGGCATAGTATGGTCTGGACCTAACCTGGTGTTGGTCCGTGGGACCCCTCCCGTTGGCATAAGATAACCCTGAGTCGGCTTTCGAAATGCCTTGTCGTGAAAGTCTCAAGGTCGCCAGACGTGGCTGTGATGCACGGGCTGGGTGACCCAGGGTTAGTAACGTCGTGTGGGTAAAGTGTATCCCCTCTACAGAGGTTAACAACTGTTCGAACAGCAGTGCCCACGGTCATGGGCGGATGTGAGGTGATTCCTTAGCGTAGTTTTGTTGACTACTTTGTGAACTGCTGTTGGTGTGAGAAACATGTTCAGTGCTTGGCTTGTGGCTGTTGGTACAGCCGTTGTCGGTGAACGATTAGCAGGGAGCCTCTCGTGCCGACGTGCTTGACTTGTGGCTGTTGGCACAGTCGGTGTCGATGAACGATTGGCAGGGAGCCTCTCGTGCCGACGTGCTTAATTTGTGGCTGTCAGTGCAGCCGGTTTCGGTAAACGATTGGCAGGGAGCCTTTCGTGCTGACAAAATCAATCCATACATTTCACTGCTCCGGTCGGATGAGACGCACTCTCTCGTCCGTGCCGTTGAGAAGCACTCACTTAGTTCTTCTGAAAGTCTTAAACTAAAATCAAATGCGAAAATAACTGGCTCTCCTTTGAAGCTTGCATCAAACACTTAATTCCCCTAACTTGCTGAGTACTCTCGTACTCACCCTTCCTCTATATAAATAACCCCCCAGTTCTCGAAGACGAAGAGTTGGATCCTGCTGAAGAGTTCTTCCAGGAGCAAGCAGACTACAAGCTGTAGTAGGGTTTCGGTCTTTCCCCAAGACTTTGCTTGTGGCTTTGGGCTAGTCCTCCGCTTCCGCCTTTTTGTAATGCTGTTGTGAACTCGGGGTCTGTCCGCAGTTCCAACCTTGGTTGTAATTCTACTCTTAATAAAGAGACCGCTGTTATTGTGATATTCTATCTTCCTGTTGTACCAGCACTGTCTCCTGGGACTAGTACAGATATGCAGTTTAATTTGGATCGCCTTATTCTAACCGTCGTTCGGGGCTAGTTTGGGGCATGACACCTGGTTTTGTGATTGAGGGATGCGATTCAATCAGGAGCAAGAGATGAGGGAGCTAAGATAGACTTATTCCTTCACTAGTCGTTTTAAACGGGCTCCTCCGTTGCTTCGGCAATTAACTCCGATTGAACGGCCTCATACCGCTATTCGTCCTTGTTCCTTCTAAAGGCCTAACATGCAGTAGTACGAATAGGATTTGAGGCATTGAGCTCGCTCAAGTATCTGGGCCGCTAATTTCTGCCTTTGCCAAGTGTCCATTTTGGCCCGGTAACTCACAGGTACAAATACAATGCAACGTGACTACGATTTACAAGCTTCCGTGCCTGTGATCGATATATGTACGCATGGCATGCATGATCCATGATGCATGGAATGCAGCACTGGTAAATTTGATACTTTGTTCCTTACTGCATCATGTACCTGGCTGGCATGGCTTCGATCTCTGAACTCTGAAGATTCTCGCTTCTATCCTTACTGCGTCTATCCGGTGTCATCATCTTCGTGAGGCCATGATGCAGCTATCACGGATGGCCCTAGCCTGTCCACGATTCTCGCTTCGTTTTCGCATCCTCGACACGAGCAACGTTGCTCCTGATCATCAATCCAGTGGGCTGCGTGCGGCTCACTGGACGTTAGGAGCAACGAATTCCTGTCCGCTGGTTTCTTCGACGGGGCCTTTTGTGCTCTTGCGGCTTGGAAGCAAGCAGGGGGAATTTCGCAACAATGGGAGCGCGCCCCACCCCCACATCAACTCTGGATGGGTCACTTCACCTTCCCCTGTCCAAGCGCCTCATCATACTTCTCAAAAATATCTTCTCTATCTATTTTTTCCTTTTTTCCACTGGGTTGTATTCTTCAGCTATTTCAGGCAACTCCAGTTTAACCCGAAGGAATAAAACGTGTAAAAACTAGAATTTTGTGCTCTCGAAGTTTTGCACTGGTTCATTCTTTTCTAATTAAGATATAGATTCTACCTTAGTTTTTATTAAAATATTTTTCAAACTGTTAAACGATACGTTTCGTACGAAAACTTTGTATCAAAAGTTTCTCTAAAATGTTAAATAAAATTTATTTTTTAAAATTTGTAATAATTAAAACTTAATTAATCGTGTAATAATATCTTTATCTTCATTAGTTGTGAACAGGGTAATAATCTTCATTTTCATATCTGATCAGTGTAGGATTTCTTGATTGAGTCCATATCAACACTAGCTAGCATGTATCAGCATTACTGAAGCTGTCTACAGCTTAACATTTGCCAAGACACTCGTGTCAAAAAAAAAACATACTAATATGTCGACCAATTAAGGCCATCGTTTTCACCTCGCAAGCCAGGTGATCATTCAACGCCTTATCGATCTGTGCTCTAATAGCGAACGACGAAGGGAGGTTACACCTAACCACCACTCATGATCCATGACCCCATCAAACGGAGGGACCATGCACACACAACACAACACACAATCACACACACAGGCAAGCCGGCACGCACCTACATGCCGCCCTGCTCCGATCGACGCATGCCACGACGCGATCGACGCCCTCCTCTCGTGCACCGCAATGATCCGTGGATTTTTTTTTTCCTGCACGCACGCATGCCGGCCCGCGGCAACAAACGCGACCGCGCGCTGCCGCGACGGTTTCGGCTGATCTCACTCCGGCTACGATGCCGACGTATCAGCCACCCCCCCATCATGCATACATGCTGGGCATCGCCTCGTCTCGGCGAAATGATTCGTTCTCCTTTGATCAATGATGCATCGTCACGAGCAAGCCTGTGAGGCCGTGACCGTGACCGCGACTAGCCCGTCCCTCTCTCTCTCTCTCGCCTCGCACGGCGACGGGGTCCCCTGCTTCAGGCAGTACACCAGCTCGATCGTCGTCTCGTGTCCTCGTCTCACACTGCCCTGCCTCTCCGGGTCGCCGATCGATCTATCGGCAGCTAGCGATCCACCGATGGCGACGTGCAACACCGTGTTGCGCGATCCGGGCATCGGTTTGGTTTGGGAGGCAAAGCAAAGGAGGCCGTGGGAAAAAGCAAGCGTACGACGGGAAACTGTTTTAATCACTCGGATAGAATTTTAGAATTTCACCAATTTATTGCATGTCATCTAAATAGTTGTAAATTTTTTTTAAAAAAATTGATAAGATAGATCAATATGTAATATATCACTCCACAAACATACACGTTAAAATTTAACTTCTACAAATTATAACAAAAATAACAAACAAAACTCAAATTACTATACGTATATTTGCAGTTAAATTTGTTATTTTTGTTATAACTTTTAAAAGTTAAATTTTAACCTACATGTTTGTGAAGTAATATATATTAGATATTGCTCTATCTTGTCAATTTTTTTTAAAAAAATTATAACCATTTAATTGACATTCAATAAACTGTGAACGTGTGATTAGAATCATCTCGCTCGGATGGACGTGGATGACTGCGTACGTAGCAGCGTGCAGTGCATGCGAGGAGGAGGAGGGGGCATGGGAATCATGGCCTGACGATGGGGTTGAGATCCCCTTGGGTTGTGGACTTGAGGTCATGGAGAAAAAGGTAGTCAGTTGTCTTTCCTTTCCTACCCTTTCTATGCCGGTGCGTACTACGTGAGCCCAGGCCACGCGCACCTTGTGATGAAGCGAGCAGATCGCTCAATTTGCAAAAGCTCCCCCTGCCTTTCCGTGCTCCCTGCTTGCTGTTACCATCTCTAGCTAATTCGGCTATGGGTTGGTTGGCAACTCTGAGACTGGAGTGAAATTAAGCTCGATGAACAGGAAGATTTCACTGGATTAGAGAATCGAGCTGAATGATCAAGGGGGGCAGTACTACTGTCATGTGTCCATTCCAGTTCGTGAGATATAAATTTCAGTCCTGTGCACGCTTCTTCTGTGCCGGGGGGGGGGGGGGGGGGGGGGGTGGAGAACAGCATAACAACAGGGGAAGTTCTGAAGATGACATTGAATGCGTGATGTGGTCACATAACCTGATCACAGCTTTCATGTATTGATTGGTGTATGAAGTTGGATATGACCTGTTATCCTTTTTTTTCTTTTCTCAACGAAAAGGAGAGGCCGGTCCTTTTCTAACAGGATTGTGGTATCTTCCCCCTGTATAGTTGTATTCAACCGATAAGAATAGCACCAGACACAGCGACGGCTAGTAGTATTTTGATGAGAAAATCAGCACAGTCGATAGGATAGCTAAAGAATCCTTCTGAATAATTGACATGGTTGACATTTTCTCACCCACCTTATTTATGATTGGAAGCAACTTGAAATACTTACCAGTACAAGAAAACGGCTCAAATGATTGCCCGATTCGCCCATGGCATGTGGAACAGAGCAATATTTTACTGCATCTGAAGCCTGTGCAACGGGACAATCTCTCTGATCAGGAATGGTACATTATCCTCTCTGCAACCTCATGCATGTTCTTCGGGTGGCTATCGCTCAGCCACACGGACTTACAGCTGTGTGTCATTGTTCATGTCCCAATTCGCAATGGGCGTGAAGTTAGTATCAGAAGACCACGCCGTGTGTTCATCATCTCTTCACCAATTGCATGCCTTTCCAATTCTCACCGGTTGCTGGGAATGTTGAGAGTTTACACTATGAGTAGCTAGGTAGGCAGGGTGGTGCATGTCCGGACCCAGCTGATACCGACGTTGCAGGGAAGCACAGATAGACTGTATAGCAGTAGCACGGGAACAGTGTACGAGGGAGCATCGCTCATGATGTTGTCTGAATGGAACCAAAGTAGACCCGGGCACGCCTACAGTGGAAGAAAACCACAGGAATTTTCATACCAAACACGTCCTGAATCAGGACAGGCCTCCCACGGTAAACAAGAACGGCCTATTACAGATAAACTTTGTTAAGTGTTTCAGTGCATGTTAGGATATTTATTCCAATATCGAAAAAACGTTTTAGCAAATAGTAGCAGAGAGCAATCTTGGGCAACAAAAAGGACTGATATTTTTCATACTCGAGGTGCTGTTGCGATGATAGCAAGATTGGAGCTAGCTAGCAAACCGGCGAAAGCGGATCGGAACAAGAACACGGGGTCCCCTAATCTAAGGCTAGCTCTAGCCAAACAAGTGCCCGAGTTTGAGTGAGAATCCGGGGAATCAAACGCTTCAAGTCATGTGTAACCTATGCGTGCTCACGTCCTGTCCCGCGACCACGACAAAACGCCATTTTAGCCCGACGCGTCCAGCTTCTTTGGCCGGCATGCATGCTGATCACACAGTAGTTGAACCTGCCTCTTCTGATAAACTGATGCGTCTTGGCGCTACATGAATATGATCCGATGGATCGCTGGTATCGCTGCACGATCCGTGGCAAGCAACGCAAAACCCTTGGGCGCAAGCTTCCTCCACCGATTGGGCGCCCTGTGACTGACTCTGATCAGTTTTGCTTAGCCCACTTCGTGTGTCAGTGTGTGTGTGGTTGTTGTATGCAACCGTGGAACACATTATACAACATTGCGTTGATGCTACGTATGGCTGGGTTTATTGGACGCATGGGCGGATTCAGGAAAGACTAATAGAAAGGATGAATAAACTATACAAAATTATAACCTTTCCTTCTAATAGATATATGACAAAAATAAATTTAATAAAGATTTAATGGGGCTCTCATGGTTACAACGTTGATAGTGAAAACTCAAGACCCCATAACTCCCATGACAGATCCATCCCTGATTAAGGCCGTGTTTAGTTGCAAAATTTTTTTGACAAAAACATCGCATCAGATATACGGACACACATTTGAAGTATTAAACGTCAACTAATAATAAAACAAATTACAGATTTCGATTATAAACTGCGAGACGAATCTTTTGAGCCTAATTAAGCCATCATTAGCACATGTGGATTACTGTAGCACTTATGGCTAATCATGGCGTAATTAGGCTCAAAAGATTCATCTCGCAATTTACAGTCGAACTGTGTAATTGGTTTTTTTTTTCGTCCACATTTAATGCTCCATACATATGTCCAAACATTTAATGTGACGAAAAAATTGAAAGTTTGAAAAAAAATTTTGGGAACTAAACACAGCCTAAATGGCCATGGCCAAGGCTTAGACGTCAAGTTATGATCCTGAGAATATGATCCAGTGGATGGATGGATGGATGCTACTGTCAGATATTCAGATTGCCAATGGTGTGGCACCATGCTGGATTGATTGATAGTCGATGGGGCCCGGTCTTCTTTCTTGATACTGTTGTTACAAACAGGGGTGGCCTAATCATGCATTCTCGGGACATTTCCATGTGGAAATTGCTGTGTAGTGCAGGCAGTTTCACGCGTACAGCACCAATGGTGAGAACCTGATCAGACCTGAACTACAGTTACAAAACAAATATAAAAAGGGAAAAAGTTCTGAAGCTAGGAGCCATTTTCTGTCAAAGTAAGATGTCTCACCAGTTAACAATAAGAAAAAAAAAAACCCTTCAAAATGTTACAGGCGGTGAAGAAGTTCTGGACCATTTTTTGTTTCCTTGTGAATCGCTTGAGAAAAAAAAAGATGTTTTCAACTCGGTTTGATCATCGAACGATCACCTGATCGATGGAAGTGAAGCATCACGAACGGCAGGACAGACACGGGAGTAAAGACTGCAGGTCTGCAGCCTTCATTTCTGTCACCTGATAAATACCAAAACTACACACCCAATGCAGCAACATTTACAGCTTTGACGCTGCACTGAATGCCCTCAGACGCTAAAGGCCAAGCAGGGGTAACGGAGTCATTTCCTGTGGGACCGACGTGTCAGTCGCCACGTAGGACAACGTTTAGATAGGCACGACCACGCAGCATGCCACGCCCATCTCTTCGCGCCACGTCACCGCTCTTGATCCCTTTAAAACCTGGTTCCCCTCGGGCTCTCCTCTTCGTCTTCTTCAAAGAGATCGACACCGAAAATTCGAAGAAAAAAGGGGAAGAAAAGAAATAAAAAAGAAAAACAAACCCTAGCCGCACCGATCGAAGCCAGTGAGAAGCCGACGACGGCTATGCGTGAGGCGATCCTTGGTGACCAGGATCGCCGCCGCCGCATCCGCCTCCAGTGACACCTGCACTGTCGTCTCGTTCGGTTGTGAGGACATGAGGGCAGCGGCGGCGGCACAGATCGATCCGTCCCCTGGGGCGCCGGCGAAGTCGCGGCTGAAGAGGCTGTTCGAGAGGCAGCTGCTGCGGGTGTCGCCGGCGGAGAGGCTCCCGTCGGTCGCGGGTGTTGGGGAGAAGGATGAGTCATCGGAGCCGAGTTCCGTGTGCCTGGACGGCATGGTGCGGAGCTTCTTGGAGGACGGCGTCGGCGGCGAGCGGCCGGCGGCGCTGCGCTGCTGCAATTGCTTCCACGGCGGGGAGGCGTCCGACGACGACGACGATGGCCCCGTTGCTGCAGAGGCAGTGGCCACCTCCGACGCCGCAGAGACCATCAAGGTAGTGTGGTGTCTCCGCCACCGCTAGTTATTATCCGGAGGCTACGAACGCCGGAGCTGACCGTTTCTCGCATTTCCCCTCTGCGCGCGTGCAGGGCCTCGTCCACTGCGCCAGCCTCCGGGAACGCAACCTCCTCGCCGACGTCTCCACGCTCGTCGAACGCCACCGCGCGGCGGGCGCGCGCAAACGTGACCTCCTCCGCCTCCTCGCCGACTCCCTCCGCGCGGCGGGACACGACGCCGCGGTCTGCCTCTCTCGCTGGGACAAGTCCTCCTCCCACCCCAAAGGCGAGCACGCCTACCTCGACGTCCTCCTCCCTCCCGTCTCCGACCGCGCCGAGCGAGAGCGCATCCTCGTGGACGTCGACTTCCGGTCGGAGTTCGAGGTCGCGCGGCCCACCAAGGCGTACCGCGCCGTGCTCCAGCGTCTGCCGTCGGTGTTCGTCGGGAAGGAGGATCGCCTCCGCCTCCTCGTGGCCGCGGCCGCCGACGCCGCGCGCGCCAGCCTCAAGAAGCGCGGCCTCCACCTCCCGCCGTGGCGCAAGCCCGAGTACATGCGCGCCAAGTGGCTTTCGCCCTACGAGCGCGACGTTCCTCCTCCTCCACCACCGCCAGATGCCTCCGCCGGTGAGCTCGCCGTCGACGGCGAGGGAGATGGAGGTGGACTCAATGGCTGATCAAGGATTTGCCTTTTGTTGATTCTTTTTCCTTTCGAGAATTTGCATTTGCAGCGTCGTCTTGGGCTGGACGCAAATGTTTTATTCTTTCTTTTCATTTCCTTTTATTTCTTCGATTTTACCCTTTAACGGGTTTCATTTTGGCCATGGAGTAGTAACTGTAGTAGTAAGCACGGATAAGAAGAACGGGAACAAAAAAAATGTAGTGTTAGTTGAACAGAAAAAAAAAGAGAGAGAGATAATGGATTACGGCAATATCTACTTCTTTCCGTTTTGGTCTGACAAGAGAAGATAAAGTAACTTAATGGAGTACAATAACATAAAGGAAAAACAGTTCAGAAATATCAAAAGAAAGAATTACATTGCTCAGCGACCAGTTTTTAATTGGAGCAATGGAACGTTTATTTGCGTTTCACCAAACTATTTCTCGTTGGTTTCCTATCCGGTTCCTGTAATTTCACGTGGAGCGGTGTGCCATTTGCTGGGCCTTTCCCGTTTTGCAGAACAAGATACCGGGAACCGCAGTGACAGTAGCTTGATCTGAACTCTGCAATGTTTGACATGGAGTGCTTTGATATTTTGTAGCTTCAACGTCTCCGGCATCGTCATGCTGATGGGTTTAGCTTGTGAACCGGACCTGAAGAAATGGTATAAAAATTCTTAATGGAATTGTTTAAGCTGAGGTTGCTGTCTTGTGCAAGTTAAGCTCAGGTGGGGGGAAAGGAGCAAGCAAGGCAGAGAAAGAGCAAGTGGATATAGGAGGGGGAAGAGTATAAATCTGCATCGGTACACGCGCTTCTTATGGGTTGTTTATTCCTGCTAGCTCGACGAGAAACGGCGTAATCCGAATCTGGATCATAAGATAATCTGAGCAGGTCATAATACTCTGTAGATGTACTCAACTGCTTGTCGATCCTCTGCGACCTCTCTCTTTGCTTGCTTCCCATGTAATGCTCGGTCGATGATTGGTGAGAGAACGAAACCACGGCTTAATTGTACTCGATCGTTGAGTAGGAGTAGCACAGTAATCTCATCCCGAAACTTGTCAACTGAACTGTTGTCGATCGACCTGTCATTCTGTCGTCCTTGTCCAGCCACACGGAACGAACATGCTCTGGTGATGCCTGGACGCCGGATCACGCCAGATAGAGTGTGGTGGTAGAAAACAATTTTGGTGGATCGCGTGGTAATCGCAAGCTCGAAATGCACTTGACGAGGCGTGCGGCACGCGGGGTTTTCACCAGCCGAGGCGGGGGCGCGGGCTCTCGCGGGGAACGCACGGTTGTTTTCGCGTACTCCGCCGCCGTACGCGACGCGAGCGACCTGTCACCTTCACCTGTGGCTCGTACGCGAGGCGGGCCCGCACACGCGGCGTCCTCTGCAAGGCGAGGCGATGGACGGGGTCGACTTGGCGCGGGGCCTGATTGCCTGAGCCGGGACGGGTCGGGACGTACCGTGCGCGCACGTAAGTAGGAGTAAACGCGGGTGGGGTGTACCGTGTATGCGTGACCACGCACCCGGCGCTGCACCGCTCGCTGGCGCGGCGCGCATTTACGGCCGGAATGGCCTCGCCTCCGCATGCATGCCTCCCCGTAGTTTTTTTTCGAAATGGCACGGCGGTTACGGTGGTTTATCATCGCACTCGTTGTCTTTTTTCGGGGGTTTCCGTTGGAAAAGGGTGAGCAGTAGTACTGGCGAGTTGGCTCACTCCGGGGTGGGGGCGAGAAAAGCTTTGGAACTGAAACTGACCCGGTAAGTGTAGCTTTATTGCGTGCACCGGCTGTGCCCCCGCTGCGCATCACACAATGATTGTACTCCGCTGCATGCAAAAGCAGGCAGGGGAAGGAACTGCCTCCCCGTCCTTTCTCCCCCTTTCTCTCTCACACCCACACACACACCTTTCCTTTCCTTTCTTTTCTCTCACACCTCCCTCTCTTTTGTTTCTGACCGGGAAAAAGAGACAGGCATTTCGCTCTCCCCTCTTATGTGTAAAAATGATCTGTTTGGTGTCACACGATGAATCATGAAGGGGACCCTCCTTGTATCAGTACTAGTACGAACTCTTCTTGATCTTATCTCGCAAAATGGCCGATCTCACTTCACCGAGAAACCTTGTTATTAGGTCACTGACGCTTATTTACCACCCTATGGCAGAAAACCTACAGGGCACCAAACCGAGCAGCATGATCAATCACCACTCTTGCTACACTTCTTCTTCCATGCATCACCACATAATTTATCAGTGGACAGTGGTACAAGCATGCTTCGCTGCAATGACTGCGTGACGCTTGCGGCCCTTGCAAGGGGCGCAACGCAACCGCCGCGCGTAAATGCGTGCCCCCCCCTTTCGCAGCTCTCCCGTCTTCTCTTACACCACCCGGCTGCGTCAGCTACGCATAAAAAGTTTTAGTTTTTGTTACATCGAATGTTTGTACACTAATTAGTATTAAACGTAGACTAAAAATAAAATCCATTTTATAACCCTGGACTAATTTGTGAGACGAATCTATTGAGCCTAATTAATCCATGATTAGCCTATGTGATGTTACAGTAAACATGTGCTAATTATGGATTAATTAGGCTTAAAAAATTTGCCTCGCGAATTAGCACTCATTTATACAATTAATTTTATTATTGATCTATGTTTAATACTTTTAATTAGCACTTAAACATCCAATATGACATACACTAGAAATTAATTAGTCCTGGATCCAAACATCCCCTAAGCTGCACTGATGCACACAGCTCCGGGTAGTAGTAGTACGTAGTACGGCTGCTTGCACTTCTCATGCGATTTATCAAGGGTCACCTCGTCATCGCGCTGCTCCAGCTTTATACAAGCACCAGTACTGGTACTTACTCTACTCTGCGTACGTAACGACGTAACGTGCAGTGATGACGCGATTTATTACGCTAAAATAATACTGGTAGTGTTGTACTGCTACACCTTGCAGGAGTTGAATACTTGTACGAGTACTCCGTAGCAAAGCCAAGTCTCCGTACGTACGAGTAGATGGCGCCAGCGACTGCGCTGATGAGGTGAACAAGGCCGTTTCAAAATGATGAAATGCTCAACAACAATAATTCACTCATCAAGTTGTACGTGCTGTTCGTGAGTCGTAACCGGGCTGTACTACTACTGTGTGCGTGAGCAGGAGCTGCTCCGAGGCAATGCCTCCAAGGCGCGGGCAGGGGAGTGATTGCCATCAATTGTTTCGTACTGGGGCGCTCTTTGCTCTTTCATGCTCTTGCAGGAAAATTGAAGAACAGCCGCCATGCGCCATGAAGCTGCTTGCATTAGACACTGCAGGTTCAGTCAGCCCTGTAGTTTCATCTCCCTGTTATACAGTGCCCACAATGGTGAAAAGTCTCAATAATTCTAATCCAAGCAATTGGAAAAAGATGTAGGAGTAACAAAAGTCCTGTTTAAGATCAGCAATGCAATTATCTCCTGCATGTACATACCATTCAAAGTTCAGGCATACGCCAAAGTTAGAGAGCATACACCAAAGTTCAGGCATACCCCTACTTCAAAGTTACAGAATACAACTACTCCTACAGACTCTACACCAGATCATATGTAGGAGTACACAGTAGTGTTGCTGCCGTAGAAGATTAGATGCTTCCATTATTCCTGACAGTTGAACAGAAAAGAAGAGCCTATTCTCTGAACCAGGTATAATATTAAATTCTGTAAATGCTGAAATTTTTAAAAGGACTATACCCCTACTTTTACTTTGCTCTCGTAGTAGTATAAAATAAAGCATCTAAAGTCATTGTTGGATCCATTTTGCAGATTTTTGTATTCTTCATTTGTCCTACTCTCTCTGAATCATGATGGTGCAAGTCAGTATCCTCTGTATGAAATGGAGACAACCAGTGATGGTGCTAATCCAACTATTTACTCATCACTGTTCATCTCAGCTCTCGAGATGATTACAGTGCCTGATTTTTCTTTTAATAACAGGTCTGTACATTTACCAGTGTTCTTGCATAGTACTTCCTTCATTTCAAACAAAATTTAATTCTAACTGTGAACCTAAACACAAATTTAATTCTAACTTTGAACCTAAACACATATATGTTCAGATTCATTATTAGTATTGAATTTTTTTATGGGACGGTAATGTGGATGATTTCTCCAGTTGCCACATTTCTGCAAACTTGGAACTGATTACCGAAGTACAGTAATATTTCTGCAAACTTGCATTATGGAGTAGTAAGAAAGCGTTTTTAGTTTTCAGGAGCAGAAAATCAGCTAGGATTTCAAAGCTACAGTCCATATCATTGTGATGACCACATATACAAATACATACAGACAGTGTCTGAATCAGTCCAAGATCAATACTAAATGAGACTGTTGGTGCATACAGGACCACTTTTGTCTAATGAAGAAGTATACCCCTACAAGTATCCTGTCTACATGGGCAAAGTCAGTAGCAATTTATTGGTGCACCGAGCCGTGTATCAATCTGACAGTACCTTTCATTGTGGGTCCTGCAAACTTTCAGCAGAAAATGCAGTATAACAGTACTCTGGTGTCGACATTGTCTCGCTAACAGCATCTCAGTTAAATCGAAGATTAGCTCGCAATGATCAAATTAAGCTGTATGTGTCAGTATCACAAACACCCTAGCATCTCTCAACATTCAATAAATACTTGCATGTTCAGATCTAGCATACAGTACATAGGGATGAGAAAATTAACGTGCTCCCATTTTGTATTGCAGTGTGCATGTAATTTGACATTGGGCTCTGTGACTGTTTTGGATTTGGAAGCATATAAACGGGAATGGATTAGGGATCGTAACAGAGAGAATAACTTCTCGGATCCAGTAACTCACATGGGACAGAAACAGTGCAGTGAGTTTTGCACATAATACCAGCTATAATGAACAATGTTTGATTCCTAGTTCAATAAACCGAAGTAGTACATGTATGAATACATGGTTGTAAGCTCCACAAAATAGGCAAACGAATTAAGAAAACCATGTGTGCCTAGTGGCAGTAAACAATGCCCAAAATGCTGTGTGCGCTTCGGTGTTTAGTAGATAAGCAGGAATCACTCGGTCGTGAGCTCGTTGTTAGTTTAGGACTAGTGGTGTACTTTAATTAATTGTTCTTCAATCAAGAATCAACCAAGTTGCTCGGTTTAAAAAACCATGGACGATCAAGAATGCAATACAGTATTTAGCTTGCGTAGGACATACACACACCAGAAAACGCTCGACGATCGATTTGCCTCGAGACTTGAACTTGTTACATCATCAGCGCACATGCATGGATTAGCTAGCACTCTAGCTCGTTAGTTTATTACCCTGATGTCCTCCGACGAGCTAATCCAGTAAATTCACCAGCAGTAATTGACATTGACGGCTTAATCCTAGCTAGTTAATCAGTCTAATAAACAGCAGAGGCTCTAGTATGTTGTGGTTGGAGTGTAATTTGAGCAGATGACAGGGCAGAAAGGAGAACAGATCTAGGGGTTAATTAGGATGCATTGCATGCGTGAATGACTAATACTAGTATAAGTAGATTACTAGTATAGGTCTAAATGTCTAATCGAGGTCGCGTCGAGCCGAGCGAGGTTAAGTAGACTGAAAGTAACCAGATGGTAGGGCGAATCTCACCTCATCTCATCTCATCTCAGGTGGTCCTGCACAGGATGATGTCTGCAGAGGAACAAACAAAAAGTCTGCCTGGGTCGCTTTCCCTTAATTCCCGCTTAATTTTGGATCTACTATCTTCATTCTCCGTAACACGCATTTGGATCTACGTTCCCCAGGGTGTCACTCCATGTGTTCTGTTTTGTTCGGTTGCCCCGTAGATCTACGTCGCTGGTAAGTCGGAACGCCAATCTAACTGCAGGCCGTCGTTGTGATGGGCCAGACAGCCCATGTTCGACCTATGCATAACCCCGCGGAAAAAGTATAATTGCACTCCCTCAACTATGGCCCGAGTACGATTCATGACCTCTAACCACAAAACGGGGTATATCGATTCCTCTAACTATCAAAATCGGTGCAAACTTTATTCCTGGGTGGTTTGGGAAACGGTTTTGGTTCACATGGCGCTTACATGACGATGTTGACTTAGTCTTCGTCCCACGTGACGTCGACATGGCGCTTATGTGGCATTAGAATAAAAACTAAAAACAAACAAATACGTGGGACTCATATGTCATTAAAAAAATATCGTAGGACCCACTGACATGTGGGCCCACATGTCATCCTCTCTCTCCTTCCCATCTTCCTTCTTCTCTCCCCCTCTCTCTCCTTATTGCCGCACGTCGCCCCGCACCGGGATGCCACCCCTCATCGTCACCTCTAAAGCCGATGCAGTGGCCATGACGGGGGTCGACATCGTCGACACCGAGGGAGTCGCCCAACGACGGCTTGAGGACGAGCGAGAAGGAGACGGCGAGGTTGGAGCCATGAACCACACCAAGGAAAAGTGGCAAGGAGGGCCGAAGGGGAGTGCTGGTGTGACGATGGCTAGCGAGGGATGGAGGTCGACGATGAGGGAGGCGACAACGAAGGGGATTTTGGGTGGTTTTGGCGTGGGTGGAGATGGAGGAGGAGGCACTCCTCCACCGCCTTCGTCTCCACACCTAGCTCGGCTCCTGTCGCTGCCCACGCATCGTCGTCTTGAAATCTCCTGCACCTCCTCCTCCGCCGTCGCTCCAGCTCCCACTCGCCCTCCCTCTCACCGCCGCCACTCCGGCCCACACGTGCCATCGTTGCCGCTCCAGCCGTCGCTTGCCCTCCCGTTCCCCGCACCATGGCCGAAGGGGAAGAAAGAGGGAAGAGAAAGAGAGAGATAAGGGAGAGAGAGGAAGGATGGCATGTGGGCCCCAAATGTCAGTGGGTCCCATAATATATTTTTGTGTGAATGATAAATGGGTCCCACATATTTTTTTATTCTAGTGCCACATAAGCACCACGTGAATACCATGTAGGATAAAGACCCGGTTAACACCACCATGTAGGCGCCACGTCAGCCAAACCCGCTTCCAAAACCACCCAAGAACATAATTTGCACTGGTTTTGATAGTTGGAGGAGGCTATATACCCGATTTCGCATTTGGAGGACATGAATCATACTTGAACCATAGTCGAGGGAGTCAAAGTATACTTTTTGCCAACCCCGCGCGGTTGATTCCTTGGACCGAAGCTGGCTATAATGCAATGGATAAGTCTATATTACATCCCTCGAGAAGTGCTATCGCCTTCCTTAACCACCAAACCGAGTATAACGTCTCCTCCATTTTCGAAAACCGATGTAAATCGACTACTTATATGGTTTTAAAATTAGTTTCTGTTGATGTGGCAAGTTGAGCGTGGTTGACTCGTGGTTTCCTCCACATGAGTTGACTCGTTCAGTTGATGTGCTCAGCAAAACCATTTTTCAAACCATCGAAGGAGTTATTGTGCATCGGTTTTCGAATTTGAGGGAAACGTTATACCCATTTTTTTGGTTGAGGGAGACGATTCAATCAGAAGAAAGAGACGAGAGAGGACAAATAAACTTATTCCTAATGCAGCACGTCAACCTAGCCCGCGTTTTTCCCAAAAAAAACTCTTGACACATCGCCAGAAAGGGGGGACGCTGATTGGTGGCTGAGTGCGCGCCCACGTATATACACACACATATACATATGTGTATGTTTGTATACATACATATATATACATATATACAGTTTGTATATGTACATATATATATATATACACATACGTATATATATACAATATAATTTATGTATACACATACACTTTTGATGTATAAAAAAAATATACGCACGTATACAAATTTTGTATACATATATATTAAAAAATTCGAGAGAAAAATAAAGAAACACGTATACAAAAGTTTTATATACGTGCATATATATTTTGTATACATAAAAACCGAGAGAAAAAACGGTGAGAGAAAAAAACCAAAAAGAAAGTGTCAGAACGACCGCGGGTCAGCGGCGACGTATCACGCGCGAGGGAAAAGTACACCAAAGCTCCCCCAACTTGACAGGCAGATACAAAATCGTCCTCCAACCGCAATACCAGGTACCGGACGTCCCTTAACTGTCAAAACCGGGTATTTTTCATCCCAAGGCAGGATTGGAGCCGGATTTGTCCGACGTGGCGCTGAGAGAGATAGTGGGCCCACTGTGGGTCCCACCTCCTTTTCCTTTTCTTTTTTTTCCTTCCTTTTCTTCTTTTCCCTTCTTCTCTCTTTCTTTCCTTTCCTTCTTTCTCTCTCTTCTTCCAGAGGGGAGGCCGAGCGGGAAGAGGCGACCGGCCGGGTGACGGCCGGGCTCGGTCGGCGGCGGCGCGGGCGCGGCGCGCGGGTGGCGGCGGCGTGGCGCGCGGCAGGCACGCAGGCGCGGCGCGGTCGGTCGGGCGGAGCGGCACGGCACACGGGCAGTACACTAGCAGTATGAGTATGTGGGGGTTTGGAAACCGGAGCAAATCTGTGTTAGAAAATGAAATCCAAGGATCGATCTCGTTTGCTCTGCTTGACTCGATTAAATAAATATTCACTGAAATATATTACAGACTGGTACTACTAGTATATTGCAGCAGTATATATTGTATGTTATCCCCATTATCTCCGTCTTTCAAGTGTAGTTTAACGCCAGCCTTCACGTAATCGCCACGGATCTCAAAGCTACCAGTACTATCCCCAACCATCGCAGGCTTGGCTCCCCTCAAACCATGAAAATCTCGAGACCGGTATTATCGCATTGAGTATGGTGTCCGCCGCCGTTGCTGATCTTGATGGCGCCGGGGTTGAGCTCACCAGCGGGAGGACGGTGAATGCGTGGATCGAGTACTCGCCCAAGAGTGGCATGGAGGTGTTCGTCTCCTACTCCCCCAAGCGCCCCGCCGAGCCGGTGCTCTCCACGCCGCTCGATCTCGGTGAGTATGTCAAGGGCGACGCGTTCGTCGGCTTCTCCGCCTCCACGCAGGGGAGCACCGAGATGCACGCCGTCGAGTGGTGGACATTCTCCACGCCATCCTCGTCGTCGTCGCCTTCCAAGCCATCGCCTCGTACGGCGGCGCCTTCGCCGCCGCAAGAAGCGCCGGCTCCGCCTCCAGCTAGTCTTAATCCGATGCTTCCCTCGCCTCCGCAGCTCCCTTCGTGGCCGTCTCGTTCACCGGTTTCGCGCTGTGGGCGCTGGCGCGCCGCGCCAGGGCACGGAGGCGCGGCACGACGGCTCTGATGGTGGCCGACAAGCGCGACAGCCTCGCGTCGGCGGCGGCGCTCGCGCGGTCGCCGCGGGAGTTCACCTACAAGGAGCTCAGCGCCGCCACGCGGGGCTTCGACGCGTCCCGCGTCATCGGGAACGGCGCGTTCGGCACCGTGTACAAGGGCATCATCCCGGACACGGGCGCCATGGTCGCCGTCAAGCGCTGCACCAATGCCAGCGCCGACGGCGCGCAGGCGCGGTCCGAGTTCCTCTCCGAGCTCTCCATCATCGCCGGCCTCCGCCACCGCAACCTGCCCAGCCGCGCGTCGTCCCCGGCCTGCAGCGCCGGCGCCGCTTCGCCCTGCCAAGCCGCGCGCCGCCGCCCCCGACCGAGCCGCGCCGCACCACCCGCGCGCCCGTGTGCCGTGCCCTCTGGAAGAAGAGAGAGAAAGAAGGAAAGGAAAGAAAGAGAGAAGAAGGGAAAAGAAGAAAAGGAAGGAAAAAAAAGAAAAGGAAAAGGAGGTGGGACCCACAGTGGGCCCACTATCTCTCTCTCAGCGCCACGTCGGACAAATCCGGCTCCAATCCTGCCTTGGGATGAAAAATACCCGGTTTTGACAGTTAAGGGACGTCCGGTACCTGGTATTGCGGTTGGAGGACGATTTTGTATCTGCCTGTCAAGTTGGGGGAGCTTTGGTGTACTTTTCCCTCACGCGCGATTCAGGCGGCCTGCGTACGTACGTGCGGGGCGGGCCGTGCGCGCGGCACCGCGCGCTCACGCGTCACGCGGCCCGCAGCGTGGGATGGGAGACGGCAACGCGAGGCACACGCCACACGGGCTAATAGATCACGTGCCCAAGTTCCACAGGGTTGGTGCTCGCGTTGGGAACTTGGGCTGGAAGCCTGGAAGGCAACAAGCGGCGCAGAGTTTGGGCCTGCCGCTAGTCTGCTGCTGCTTTCGGCGTCGTTTATCAACGACGATTCCATCTTGGACTTGCCATCGGGTCATCGCGCACGTTTTGTGTTGTTCGTTTCGGCCAAGCCGTGCCACCCTAGAAACAGCGGTGGCCGGATAGTTTGATTCAGCGAGCAGTTGTTTTGCTCCATAGCATAGACTTATCCTTTTTTTTTTCGGGGATAGTATAGACTTATCCGGTGCCGTGTAGTTTGATTCAGCTATTGTTTCTTCCTTGCCCCGTCGAAGAGTACGACCGTCGTTGCCGGCGGCTGCAGTACGTACGTAGGTCCTGTTCGTTTTCTGCTTAAAACGTTGGATGAAATGTTTTATCTTCGTGACATGTTTTTTAAACTGTTAAACGGTATGTTTCATGTGAAAACTTTTTATATAAAAGTTATTTTAAAATATTAAATAAATTTATTTTTTAAATTTATAATAATTAAAACTTAATGATACCACTCACTTTACATGAAAACATTTATATCTTCATGGTAGGAGAGAAAGGGCTAGTCGTCGCGCTCGCGCGCCGATCGTAATGCACATGGCGACTAGTACTGCACGGCCGATGCAACTCAGCTCGATCGATCGAAAACGCTGGCGACGAGTTAATGTCCGCATAAATGCACCGAACTGAAAGTGACGTATGTGTTGTGTCGAGGACCCGCAAGCAATGAAGCAGGCATGCATGCACTTGCAGATTCTGCTGTCGATCGATCGATGCGTGTTCGAAGGGTGAAACGACGTCACCTGCCGGAACGCATGTGCAGCGAGCTAGCAGCCAATCGATCGATCGCCGGAACGTAAATCGACCATATATATGCGTGATTCAGCGTGGCAACTTGCAATAACAAAAGCAAAATTCAGCGTGCCCAAACCAGTCCTAACTGTTGATGCATTAATCCGGTTCATTTCTCGCAGAGTTGCTCGATCGATCGATGGATCATATCGTCTCCTGAAGAGTTAGAGAGGGACGTAATGTTGTAACGAGCTAGCGCAGTGGACAACTTATGCTCGCGATATAACGCGACCGGCAAATCTGCAAATGCCGATCAATCGTCATCTGCACCGAAGGAAAACGGTGGCAAGCGCGATTATTGCGTCGAGCGCGTGCACCGTGCACGTGGATGCTGCCGCTACAGTGGCTGGCTGCAGCGCTGGGACGGCCGGACGGACCCGGACCCTGGATCGGACGAGGAATGATCGATCGGCAGCGGCGGTTTTCCAGGCCAGATGAACAGCGTGCGTAAAAAACCGCATGTTTGTACGCCTGTCTGCACGCTTTGGTCGGACGGGCCGGACCCCGGCAGGGCGTATGTCACCAACCACGTCGATCGGTCGGTTGATATATAGCCGTTTCATATGATTTTTCATTGGTGTAAAGTTCGTCAGATGGAGCCCCAGATAGTGTAATTGATGTCAAAGGTTGACAGGATCGGATCAGCATACGCACACAAATTGAAGTACTCATCCGAACTTGCAGGATTAAGTTTCAGAAAATTGAGTAACTACATGCATCAAAGCTAGTACTAGATCTGAATGGTCACATATCTCTCGTGCCAGCAGTACTCGACCTGCAGCTGCAACCTGCCGGCTACAAGCTGATGATCAGATAGTGCAGAAATGGGAATGGTCGAGTAGACCGCAGAGCATCGACACATTTCAGGATATGGCCACTGGACCATGAACTCGAACAGTGCACTACCCTGATCTCCATGCATGCATGAGACTAGATCGGAAGGGGCAGTTAGGCTTGCAGTTGCAGGGCATTGTCTCGCTCCGTTCAAAATTGTGCTCGAAAAATCCGCTAACTAATCTATATCTTCCATAAAATTACAACCTACGGACTACTTAAAACTTAATATGCAAACATAGTATTTATTAGTATTTTTAAAACATAAAATGTAAGCATGCCACATCAATCCACTAAACACTCAACGCTTAACATACCAGCATAGTAATTATAACTATAATTTATTTTATTCTAAAACTTAACAATACACATATTAAACCATCATTCTCAAATCAGTTTTATAATATTACAATCTTTTTACTATTTCTATAATATTTAACATATATCTCACAGTAAAACATGGAGCATCATTTAATTTTATTTATGTTAGGCGACGCTACGGTTATCTCTAAATTTTTCTGTCCTTGTTTCCATTTAATCCTGGACCACTGTTCACTACACGATGATGCAAAAAACGGTCCATGTTCCTTGAATAATGGCTATTTATGCTGTAATCCAATTCTGACTTAAAATGCATGGTTAGCTGAATGAATGGAAAACTAGTAGATCTAATCTGCCATAAGCGGGAACTAATTAATCCTGGGGTCTCTGTTAAACGATGAATTCATTGCACCGACAACTCCTTTTATTTTCCCCAAAGTAAGGACATCTTGTTCAATTAGTTTCAGATTTTCAGTACGTGCTACCATAGCTTTGTATCCGCAGCCGTTTTGGACTTAGGAATTTCATAATTATTTTGTGTAATACCAACGTGAAATCCCTGTGGATTTTATTGTAGATCGTCCAGTATTGACACGGCCACCCTCTACTAGGACAGGATCGAGCCAATCAAAACCTTATGTCTGAAAAGAATAATATTTTATGTCCTTTGAAGGAAACCTTGTGTTACATCAAGAGCTCCCTAATTTAATTACTCCCATCCCATCTAAAATATAAAAAATTTTAGATGAATGTGATACATTCTAGTACTACGAATTTAGACAAGTTTTTTCATATTCATAGTACTATGTCACATCTACCCTAAATCTCTTATATTATATTTTAAAACGGAGGGAGCAGTACAAAAGCCACATAGGATGCCATCATTAGTATATGCCAACAGTGTTAGGCATACGTCAAAATCAGAATACTGAATTAATTTTCTGTCGTATGGGAATATGCGATATTCTTTTGCGTACGCTGATTCCTGAACCAACAGTAGTAGTACCATCTATTACATCTGCTTAGGCTGTGTTAGTTTGTTAGGTTTGAGAAAATATTCCTTCCGCACGAAAAACGGAGCGTCTTATTAGCACATGATTAATTAAGTATTTACTAAATTTTTTTTAAAAAATAGATTAATATGATTTTTTAAAACAACTTTCGTATAGAAATTTTTTGTAAAAAAAACATACCGTTTAGCAGTTTGAAAAGCGTGCGCGCGAAAAGAGAGATGTGAGTTGGAAAAGTTGGGTAAAGAACTCACCCTTAGTCTGCCTCAAAATAAAATCCTATTTGATTCAGTTTAAGATTATTATAATCTAGATTATTAGGAGTAATCTGAAACAAACAAATAGATTATTGTGATAGATTATTATATCTAGAATCCGGATTAGTATGATTTAGTAATCTCCTCCAAAGGTGCCTTTTCAGATTATTGGATTGCTAAAAATCCATTGCCCCTAAAGACTTGAGAAAATTTAACCACCTCTGTCATCCATCCGAGCAAATAGCTAAGGGCATTATAGACTTTAGCCTTTCAAACCCAGTACTCAATGTCTCTAATAATCTAGAGAAACAAATAACTCACAACTTATCCAACTTATAGTAATCTGGCTCAATAATTTAGATTACAATAATCTTAAGCTAAAACTGGATATAGATATGATACATCTTAATACTATGAATTTGAATAAAAGTTTGTTTAGGTTAATAGTATTAGAAGTGTCATATTTAGTACTAGATTAATTTATTCTGGGACAGAGGGAATTTCCGCAGAGTCACTCTACTGCATGCAGCCTGTTGAGGGACAAAAATGTGTTTTCCTTTGAACAAAACTAACATATAAATTAAGAAAAATAATACCCAAATCAGATTTAAACTACTGGAATAAATCTGCATGATGTTCAAATTACAAACCACATAACAAACAGTACCTTTTCAAAGTTAAGGTGATCAATGGTCTACACGTGCCCCCATATACACTAGTAATAATAGAACCCAAATTTAAACATTATTCTTCATCTCGATAGCCATTTCCAACAATCCTTACAAATTAACTACTCCCTCTATTTTATATTATAAGTCGTTTGACTTTTTTCTTATTCAAAGTTTTGCCAAAGTTTTTTTTAGGTTTGACTAAATTTATAAAAAAAATTAATAACATCTACGACACCAAATTAGATTCATTAGATTTAACATTAAATATATGTTGATACAATGTTTGCTTTGTATTGAAAATATTGCTATGTTTTGCTATAGATTTAATTAAACTTAAAAAAATTGATTAAAAAGAAAGTCAACGAAGAGAGTAACTTTGCAATCATGCGTGTGTTCTGGTTGGCTATCAGCAGGTGATCTCGTATATAGGACAAGAAAGGATGCCAGCTCTTCCTAATATAATGTGTGTTTATTAAAGCCCAAATTAACCCTCCAAAAATGGTGAGAAAAAACTGTCAGCAGTGCCAAGTACTCTGAAATCTGAAGATCCTGCAAGCACTGATTTTGCCAGTCTACCATAGCTGCTAGTGCCGGATAAACTCATATTGGCTAAAGTAAAAAAGAAAGAAGATTATTTTTGACTTCTACAGCAGACAGCACCCATCTCCATAGTGGAGAGGCAGATGAGGACCCTGAAAAACTTGTTGCGGCAACTCCAACTATTGGTTAGGTTCTTTATTCCTCGTCTAGCAAAAACTAATCATGCTCCGTCTGATCTCCAATTTTATGATAAATTCAGTCTTACACAGCTGCCTCCAAATATGTCCATTTCATTTGGTAGGGACTATACATTCATCATCTGAATTGACACTACCTTATTCATGTAGAGCACCTGAATCTTATTGAGATCCTTACTTGTTGATGTAGAACATCCAAACTGATCGATCATCGGTTTGATTAAGGGAATTAATTGCAGCACCGATGCAGCCAAATTTAATACTAGTACTCCGCAACAAGACAAGCAGTAATCTGATTGCACCGTACCACACGGAACTCACTCTCAAGAGACCAGATCGATTTGCTGAAAATTCTGGCATCTCTTAATTGGTTACCTTCACATTCTCTATATATACATGTGCGGTTAGTAATAAACGCCTGGCTGTAAAAGGCTAAATGATACTTTTCCCATTATTTTCTATCAGGGCAAGAAACGTGAATTCCAAGCATGATATCGGTGTCGAATATATCGTCGACGCACGCATGCTATGGCAACCGGTCGATAAATGCAACACTTTTAATTAAGAAATCAGTGGCATATCTGATACCGTTGAATATACTAATCTTTTTTATATAATTTGTTAGCGTTCGTGTCAAATATGCTTACATAGTTTGTAAGATTTTGTGTCGAATATATGTACATAGTCGATTACAGTTTAGATCTTGGAGTTGTACTGTATGTTAGGAATAGAGTAAAAGTCGGACTCTATCATAAGCTTTCTCTTAAATAGAGGAGCGGACCTGTTGTAACCGCATGACGACAATGACAACTTAGCATAGTGAGAGAAAGTGGCTGTCAGCGGCGTCCGGCCATGAGTCGTTATAACTCTGATACGCTGTAATATGTTGAATCAGGGAGAAGCGCCCGTAATCAGTGCTCCGGGGATATAGGCTTCGGTTGAACCTCGTTAACAAATATCGTGCCTCGATGTCGTCATCGTGTTTGGATCTCCTATGGCGTTTCTTTCGCGTTTGGTTCTCGATGTGCTATCGAGGCTGATTTTATAACAAGTGGTACAAGAGTCTGCAGGAGATTCATGGTAAAGGTGTGATGGAGATGTTTCACACCACGCCGCTCGCGGTTTATGTCCAAGGAGGGACATGTGCGCAAGGTGAAACATGGCGACGATTAATGGAATTTGATCGGTGGATCGAACACTTCAAGCGGCAGCTTGAATCGTTCGATGGTTGCTTTTAACAAGGAGATGACTAGACGTGATGCTTGGGTTGGTTGCGACGAAAGCGATTGGCAATTCAATCGGTGGGTTGGACACTTCGGACGGGGTAGCCCGGACTTTCCGGTGAGCTACTCTCAATGGGAGACGTGCGGCCGCACGCTCGAGTTGATTGAAGCTGGAGGCGATCAACATTTTCGGTCGGTGGATTGAACACTCTGAGCGGGATGGCTCGGGCCTTTCGATGAGCTGCATTCGATAAGGAGACGGCTAGACGTAGCGCTCGGGTCGTTTGGTAGCTGGGAAGACGGCATGTGACTTGTCAGCTTCGCGCTCGCAACTAGATTGATGGCGTTCAATCGGAAGTTAGAGTGGGTGGTTCCTAGAGGCTACTTTGGAGGTGTTGTCGACATGGTACTGCACGGTGGATTGCTACGTAGCGGCGTACAAGCGACAGGTAGCAGAACAAAGAAGGTCAGCTTAGCATAGAGTCGGCACAAATTGGTGGCAGAAGTCGTTGACGATCTCGGTGGTCGTGCTGTGTGTGCTTGCCTTGGAGCTAGGAAGTCGCTGAGGTTACGTGAAGCTTGAAAGTCAGGGTCGTGGCGGTGTGCGTGATTTTGCGTTAAGGCCGAGCCGGCGGCAAAGACAAAAACAACGCAGGTAGTAGCAGACCCGGTTTTGGGATCGTGTAGGACTCGGTTGGTGGAGGCCGTGGTAGAGGAGTCAGGCAAGGTTCGTTTTTCAATACACATGGCATAGATGAGATCGAGAAGGAGACCATGTCGGGCATGCAAGGGGACTGGAATTGGACTAATTTTTCCCCAAATTAAACCAACAGAGGAACACGGGGATTGAAATCAAACAAAATCATAGAAGTGGAAGGAAGTTCTAACCTTGAGGCACTTGTAGTTTTGGCGACGAGCTTGGGGACGATGGTGCGCGGCTTCGGCGAGCAACGGGGCAGGCGACGGAGAAGCTCGGTGGCACCGGCTCCAGGAGGAGGTGACAGACACCGGAGGCAGGGGCGATCGGCTCCTGCGTCGGGGAAGGAGCTTGCGACGGAGGCGACTCCTGGACTTCGGCGGCGACGGCTCCCGGCGAAGGAATCGGCGTCAAGGTCTCCGAAGAAGTGCTTCCAGTGCGGCAGCGGCTTCTCTAGTTGCGTTGCGGGCTCTTGCAAGGCTGGCAGAGGTGCGAGGCGGCGGTGCGGCAGCGGAGGTGAGGTGGCTTCAGCGTGAGGCAGCGACGCATCGGGAGACAACGACGTGGGTGCAGAGGAGCGTGAGGAAGCCGAAGAAAAGAAAAGGGGATCGATCTGATCCCTTCTGCTGGTTGGCTGGTTTTTGACCGAGTAAAAGAAATCGTTCTGGTTCTTTGGAAGAAAAAAACTGGTTCGGCCCGGCTGGTACTGGTTGAGTTAGTCAGTGGGGTCAAATACCAGGGCAGATCAATTTGACAGGACAACAGCTGATCAAGTTGATTATCGTCGATGGCGGCGGCGATATTTTCCAAGTTTGATTTGGTGAAATTCGATGGCACTGAACATTTTATTCTCTGGCAAACAAGGCTAAAGGATCTGTTGGCTCAACATGGGATATCCAACGTGTCACGCCCCAAACTGGCCCCGGGAGGAGACCAAGATAGAGCGGTCCAGATTGACCTGTATGCCTGTACCAGTCCCAGGAAATAGCGCTGGTACAACAGGAAGACAGAATATCACAACAACAGCGGTCTCTTTATTAAGAGTAGGATTACAACCAAGGTTGGAACTGCGGACAGAACCCGAGTTCACAACAGCATTACAAAAAGGCGGAAGCGGAAAGCGGAGACTAGCCCTAAGCCACAAGCAAAGCCTTGGGGAAGGCCGAAACCCTACTACTGCTCGAAGTCGGCTTGCTCCTGGAAGAACTCTTCATCAGCAGGGTCCACCTCTTCGTCTTCGAGAACTGGGGGGGGGTTTAATTATATAGAGCAAGGGTGAGTACAGGAGTACTCAGCAAGTCAGGGGAATTAAGTGTTTGATGCAAGTTTCAAGGGAAAGCCAGTTGTTTTGCGCAATTGATTTTAGTTTAAGACTTTCGGAAACAACTAAGTGAGTGCTTCTCAACGGCGCGGACGAGAAAGTGCGTCTCATCCGACCGGAGCAGTGAAAAAAAATGTGTCGATTGATTCTTGTCAGCACGAGAGGCTCCTGCCAATCGTTTACCGACCCGGCTGCTCCAACAGCCACACGCGAGAGGCTCCCTGCCAATCGCTCACCAACTCCGGCTGCTTCAATAGCCACAAGTTAACACGTCGGTACGAGAGGCTCCCTGCCAATCGTCACCGACT
>BDMV01000003.1:7559646-7666659 GCA_008326285.1 Oryza officinalis | reverse complement strand
GAATTCCTTCCCAATTTCTTAAACGTCGCATACGGCATTAGATTCACTGCAGCCCCACCATCAACTAGCATTTTGGATATCGGCTTGCCATTAACAAATCCTTTGACATACAATGGCTTAAGGTGCCGATTCTCTGTTCCTTCGAGCTTCTCAAAAACAGCCTGTTCCGGTGACAATACCCATCGGGCACAAGATTCTTCCATGATGTCCGCATTGTCTTGATTAACCCCAAACTCTGCGGGTAGGACAAACACCATGTTGACCGACGAAGAAGCAATGGCTTTTCCTTTAACTATCCTTCTTGCCTCATCGGTTCTACTCTCATCGGCTGGTATTATTCGATTCTTAACACGCCATTCCTGTTTTGTTTTTGCTCTCTTCAGCCGATGATCGATCTCTTGTTCAACTTCCTGAAATTGTTCCCTGCTCCTCATCCTCTGAACCCTTCTCTTCTGACTTTTGGAAAAAATCCCAGAAGGACACCATTGAGCTCTTGAAGTATCTTCAGTATCCTCTTCCTGGAAATAATCTTGATGAATTGGGCCCAACCTCTGATGAACAGGTAACTTCCTTTGCATCAGCCGATCTTCTTTAAAACGAAATCGGCTAAAATTCTCATTATAATTTCCATCGGCATTAGAACAACCTGGGCAATCTTCTATCGATGGTAACCTCATGCCTTTGTTCCAACAAAATATGAAAAATTCGCAGTTCCAATGTGAATCAAAGCCATCATCATCCTCATAATACTGGCTCTCTTGCCGATCGTATCTCTTTTGATATTTATTGATCATGCTTGTAGAGTCAAACTTATTGAACCGATTATCCCTTCTATCGGCTGTCCTACCACTTGCATGAACCATGTTGACAGGAAAAGGATTACCATCAATCTTCATCGGCTTCTTGGAGTCATCAAATTTTATCCTGCCTTGTTCAATGGCTACCTGGATCTGTTGCCGAAAAACTTTGCATTCATTAGTGCTATGAGACCCTGTGTTGTGCCACTTGCAGTATTTCCTCCTCCCTAATTCATCAGCCGATGGAATCACATGACTAGCAGGCAGCTGAATTTGTTTCTCCCGAAGCAAAAGATCAAAAATTTTATCAGCCTTATTGACGTCAAAATCATATTTTTCCTCTTTCCCAGAGCTCTTGACCCATTGGCATGGAATCACCTTCTTGTTTCGTGCCCACTCGGCTGCTGCTACTTCGGGAACCTCCTCTTCCTCAGAATCGGAAACATAAGAGTTAATGAAGTTCACCTTCTTGAATGCTCTATTGGCCTCTTGAAATCTTTGTTCGTGCGCTGTTATCTTTTGGGCCAAACGAGCCAAACTGTCAAAGTCTTGAGCCGAAAACCTCTCTTTGATTGGAGTTAACAAACCTTGGAAGGCTAAATCGGCTAATTGGGAATCTGTCAACGTCAGGCTGTAACATCTGTTTCTGACTTCCCTGAATCTCTGGATATAATCTTGGACAGACTCTTCTCGTTTTTGCCTAATGCTTGTCAAGTCAGACAATTTCATCTCATGCACCCCACTGTAGAAATATTTGTGAAATTGTTTTTCCAGATCGGCCCAACTATGAATAGAATTGTAAGGTAAAGATGAAAACCATGTGAAAGCCGATCCAGACAGAGATAAAGGAAATAGCCTGACTCTTAACGCGTCCATAGCCGATGCTTCACCACACTGAGCTAAAAATCGGCTAACATGCTCATAAGTTGATACATTATCTTGTCCTGAGAACTTTGAAAAATCTGGAACCTTGTATCGGCTTGGTAGCGGCACCCTCTCAAAATACTCTGGATATGGATGCCGATACAGGTTGTCACCATCCCTTGGTTTTAATCCGAATTGTTCTCTCATTACATCTGCTATCATATCGGCCCAAGGTTTCTGCCAAGTCCCATCTTGATGCTGTGGCTGTATCGGCTCTTCTTGATAATACTGCGGTTGTTGATATGGCTGAGGAGACGTTCTCTGCCGATACTGCACCTGTGGTGAATGAGGTTGAAATTGATAATTAAGATTACCACTTGTGTGGGACTGAGGAATTCGCGGAGCAGTAAAATCTTGTTGATTAGAAGTATATTGAGTGTTGGCAGCCTGTTGCTGGAAGGTTGGCACTTGCTGTCTTGCCGGTGTATGCATGATCGGCTGAGCAACTGGCTGATTGGAATTGAACATAGTTGCAACTTGCTCAGCTGATATCTGTGGTATGTTATGCCCTACGTGCTGAGGTTGTTGTCGGACCAGTACATGAGGATTGAACTCTACGTGCTTCTGTATCGATGTTGGGATCTCCTGGTGACCTGTAACCGATGTTGACGCCATCGGCTGTCCTGGGGCTACATTAGCAGGCTTTGGCTGGCTGGTCATAAGCGGCCTGTATTGCGGGAAGACCCCTTCTGGCAAGAATATTGGTCCTTTAGCTTGATGTTCAGCGATAGTACCGTCAACCACGGACTTGACAATATTTGTTAAAGTGTTGACCAGCACTCCTGACTGGTTGATCAAAGCATGATGCACGGCATAGTCGATCCGATCTTGCAAATTCACGGGCTCTTCAGGAGATTCCTCCTGCTTGACCCCTTTCTCCTTCCCAGAACTTGACTCGGGCTCTTCATTGTTGGGCAAAGTCACTTTGTATCTCTGAACCACTGTTCCTGCTCTGGTCTGGACAAAGGAATGCAAGTACTGGTTTTGGAGCTTGTTCATTATATCCTCCAGCTCTGCCTTTTGCTCCGACGTCAACTTGTCCACTGTCATTGGAATAATATTTTCTGGGTCAACGTCAGTTTTCTTGGAGTCTACCATGATGAAAATTCTTCGTGTCCCACTGGGCGTGCCAAAAGCGTGTTGATGCAAAAAACACACACTGGCCTGGGAGATCTGCTTAGCTCCAGTGCAGGTCCAAAGCTTGGTGAGATGCGGGCGTGCCAGTCAGTTTGATCCTGCAACTGACAAGAAACAAAGAAAACGCAATTAAATCCACCAATGATAGCCGATCGGCTGGTTTACCGATGACATATCATTGAGCATTGAGCCGATGCAAGATGCATTAAATCGGCTATAACAGATAAAGCAAGATAAAGCTAAATCTACTCAATCGGCTGTAGATATCAACAAAATATAATCTAAGTCTCAAAACATATTTAAACTAAGTGATTGGGATAGATCGGACAGGGCGCCGAGACAGTATAAATCACTTATGCCTAAATATATTATGAAGCATAGATTACACAAGCTCATAGCATAGCCGATTAAGCAAATCTAACATGTATCGGCTAGTACTCCGATACCACTTTATACAGAGATATTACCATGAACAAAATATATTAAACAAACTGTCAAACTAGTGTTAAGATGATCCTAACCAGATTTGACAACAAGCTCAATATATTTTACTAAGTTAATATCTCGATATAAAGGGCAGATTTAATATATCAAGATAACAAGACAATTAAACCAGGTAAGGTCGGCTGAAACCCCGACGCTATCTCTATTAGTAATCATAGACAGGCTAGGGACTATGGTTCTAAACATGATCTGGTAGGTCAAACCTAACTGATGCAGCACCAAATATGTAAAGAAACACAATGCCTAGATGATCAAGTCGATGAAAACCTTTTCGAGATGGTAGATATATTGTATAATCTAAACCAGCATCAATATATAATTCTATTGGCCAGTTCTCTGTAGAACAGTGATTAACCAAATCTGAGTTATATGCTGATATCAATCTAGATTATACAATATATATGATAACTCGACGATTCACGCAACCAGGATTAGAGTGTCATAAAGATGGAAGCACTAATCCCGAGAGCGCAAGCCGCCATAACAAGTTTTACCTCTTGCTGGAGATCGAAACCGATGCAGCCCAACTCGAAAGCAAGAACTCGTCGAAAAAACGATGAAAGAGTAAAAGTGGCGATGCGCCGAAGTTGTTGTATTGTCTGTTCTTTTTTTCTTACACAAACCTGGGTTCAATTTATACCCAGAATTACACAATCTGTCCTTGTCGGACACGACTCCTATTTCTATTACAACTCATACTAAGGATAATTCCCTAATACAAACTCTAANGGATGGATCAACCATCCCTTTCCACTGCCCTCTCCTTTATTTCCATCCATACGGTTCACACAATGATGCGAAAATGACTCTCCTATATTTGCAGCCGTAGACAGCTCGACTTCTATCGATCGAATCCTTCAAGATTTGTGGATGCAGTATTGCGGCCGGTCAGTCGGACACAACTATCCATCGCGCGTAAAGTGAACATAACTTACTGCTTAGATTTCTCATGTTAGGACGGTTCTAAATTTGACACGGATACTCGTATTTACGATTAATTATTTTTTCAATGATAGACGACGTACACATCGATAGTGAGACGCTCATGATGATTTCGTTAACCTCAAAATATGCCGGTCAAGTCTTTGAAAGTATGTGTGTTTGCATTCATAAAGACGAGTGTACACGCGTTGTGAGCGACTATGTTTGCTCTATATTTTAAAAAAATTTCCATCGCGCCAACCATGACAGATTAACGCATTGACTGATGAATGAATTCACCTTGTTAATTAATTCAAAACAAACAAAATGAAATAATTAGTAATAACCAGGTCATTAGCTAGTCACAAATTAAAGGCCCTAGAATTATATTACTCGATCGTAAGATGGCGGGAAACAATCGAACTGCGGTAGCTGTGAATTGTGATTGCTAGTTTCAGTCTGGGTTCTGACCACAGGATCCGCGCGCGAGGCATTGGCTGACTGGCCGACGTTAACATGGGGAATTCACAGCCACTGATGTCGCACTTACATTAGCATCTGTCATTCTGTCTATAATTGTTATGTTTTGAAATCAAGGAAGTAGTTACTATCTTGCTTCTTATCACGATGCCAAAGGCTCTGCAAGATTGTTTTATTTCATCTTTTCTATATTGAAATTAAAGACGAAGCAAATTATTTTTTCTTATTGTGTCTAGCTTGAACCTTGAAACCCATATTCGTATGGACAGAATTATTACACGTGCGTGTTTCCCTGGTGCCTATGCATGCAACGGAAAGTGTATAAGCATCGAAAGCACGCTATGCGTGTGCCTGCCTGTATATGTATAGTGACATCAAAGAGTATATGTGTCATGTGTTTTCAGCAGATTCATGTAGCATATCGTTCTTATTTGAAAAAAATAAAATGTCATAAATATATATAGATACTCCCTTTTATGCAGCACGTATATAACAACTTTTTTTAAAACCAACTTATAAAACGTTCTTCTTTACAATAATATCTATACATGTAAGAACTCATTGACCAATTCATTGACCAATTGACAGCCACTGAATATTACCTGCTCATCTTTGCATGTTATGTCTATCCACGCTGGATAGTGGATTCTAAACTTTCGAGGAGACGTTCTTTCGTTGTTTGTATGTCACTCAAATAGTTATGAAAAAATTTAAAAAATTTGAGAAAATATATTGATATGTGATATATCACTTCACAAACATACAACTTAAAATTTAACTTCTACATGTCACAATAAAAAAATAATTTTGACTGTGAATATATGTTAACTAACTGTAGTTCAATTTATTTTTTTGTTACGACATATAGAAGTTGAATTTTCAGTTGCATGTGTCACGGAGTGATATATCATATGTTAATACATCTTAAATTTTTTAGTTTTTTCATAACTATTTGAGTGACATGTAAGCGACGATGTGACATCTCTTAAGTTTAGAATAGCTTCCCATCCACACTGGCATTCGATCAGTTATTACTGTCCTTGTGTAACATTGTACAACATAGTATATATACAGCTCAAATTAGCTAAGTACAAAAATCTGCATAACACTAGCAAGCTAAGCAAAGCTAGATAAACTGATTAACTGCTCAGTGACTAAACACATCTTAATTAATTTTGTTTAAAAGCATATATACCACCATATACATAAGCTTGCTAGCATCTGTAACTGTATATATATGTCAGAATTCAGAGTAGTCAGGTTCAGTTTGATGCTTAATTGCTGGAGTAGATAATTAAGAAGCATCCTTGTCGCGAGCTTAGTCGACAGTTGAGTATATAGACTGTCACATACTCACATGTAGGCTAATTATGCTGTTAGTGATCGACCATATGCGATGGATGCTGCTTAGCAGTACAATTGTTGATGAGGAATGGCGATATCCACACATCAAGCCCCCATATCCCGGTGGTCAAAACGTGGATCGCCTGCGGCCAAGCCTTTCCCGCCACGAGTGGATGATATGGACTCGAATTTCTATTCGCGCCTTTTGGGAACATTCAAGACAGCGACGCAAATTATTAGTAGTAGCCCAATTTCACCTATATCGACAATTCTTAATTACGGACTTATCTATATTTAGTCTGTTTCAAAATATAGATACATGTAGGATTTAAGTTTGTCCTAAAATATAATCGTCTCTTCATCTATCTATTCATCTCAACCAATTATAACTTTCTCTTAACATATTCAATTTATTTATATTTTTTATTATCTCAACCAATTACAAATCATTTCTCATCCAAACCTTGATTTCTTGAAGATCATACATAACTCACAACTACGAAAACGATTTTTCTGTACGAGTACCCTTATAGATTGCAAGCGGATCGTAATTGATCGCATCTGCAAAAATCGACCTCCATTTTTGCATGTGGAGCCCCACATGCAAAAATGTATTTTCATAGACAGGCCTCTTAAGAAGCCGCATGCAAAAATGAGAGGACCGCATGTGAAAATAGATTTTCGCATGTAGATCTCTTAAAAGATCCGTATGCGAAAATACCCCTCTTCTCCATAGATTTTTCTCTCCCTTCCTTTCTCTTTTCCCTCTCAGCAACTTCAAGGTTTTTCACCTCCTCTCCTCTCTCTTTCTTCCTCTCCTCTTCTGATAGTTTCATCTCCTCCTCCCTTCTCTCTCTTTCTCTCCTCTCCTCTTCTCCGAGCGGCTCGACAGCAGATGGTGGGCGCCAACCGGCGGGCTCGATGGGGCCGTCCCCCACCAGGATCCGCCGACGGCGGCGGGAGGAGAGCCCAGCGATGACGGGAGGAGCCCGGCCCCATGCGGACTCGGCGACAGCGACGGTGACAACGACGACAGCGACGGTGGGTGGCTCGGATCCAGCGGCGGAGGCCGTCCCACGCGTGGATCCAGCAGTGGCGGCCGTCCCCTACCCAGCCCCGCACGGATCTGTCGGCGGCGGCAAGAGGCAACGATGACAGCGAGCGGCGGCGGACGTCACCGCCAACGAGTTAGGGTTTTGATTTTTAAGGTTTTTATTTTTTATTTTTGCATGCGTCTGTCATAAGCACACGTATGCGAAAATCGGATTTTCGCATGCGGGTGTGCCACCCGCATGAAAAATCACTATTTTTCATACCTTTTGGGGGTAGACGAGCGGCCCAACCACATGAAAAAATAGGTTTTGGCCGTATGGAAAAATGCTTTTTTTAGTAGTGAGTAGTTGTGTATTTTGAGATGAATGGATTGATTTTCTTCATTTGGCCGGCTTTCCTGCAAAATAGATTAAATATTGTTTGATGCGAACTCTTTTAGCGAATCGATCGTCCTAATCACTAGCCAGGCGATGTCCCAGCCAATAATCGTACGGTCACATGCACCTATTTAATTGACATTGCAGACTCCTGCAATCGAAATCACTGTGATTCGCAAAATCGGTACGCTAACCACCACACAGGCTTACTTTACACTTTCAACAGTGTCAAGCACCAATCCATCCATCCATCTATCCTTCCGTTCAAATCAATAAAGGTACAAACGCAAATGCTGTGAAGAAAAGAGGAAAAAACACGCATGAAAGAATTGTTCTTTCATCGTTTGGTCTTTCAGCTTATCGGCTGCAATCATATAAAATCAATTGTTGATTTTAATGTTTTTTCATCGTAGTTTATGTCAGTATTCATTTTTACAAATACTTTTATTAAATCACTAAAAACACATATAAAAGCTTGACACACAAATTATTGTTTAATCACTAATAAGCATTATGGTATATAATCAGCGGTAGACGAAAGAACATAGGAGGAGGACAACGGTGGCGGCCATAGGGTTCACAAACTAAGTTGTTATTAAGATCATACATATAAAAATTTTAGACACAAATTATGGTTTAGTCGCTAATAAATTTATGGCTTATAATCAGCGGCAAAGGGAAGAACATAGAGCAAAAGATAGCGGCGGCAGCAAGGTTCACCATGTTGCATCTGTTGGCCGCAGAGGATCCGGGTGGATCTTCGGCGCGGGCCAATGGGGATTCGCCAAGTGATCCCGGCGGAAAGGTGGCTCCGGATCCTCCACGTCGGAAATCCCCCCGTCACCTCACATCTCTTCCTCCCATCCGATTGGCCGCGCCTCCCCCTCCCGTACTTATTCCCTCCTCTGCCCTAGCTACCTTCTCCCCCCGCCTCTTCTCCTCCACACACGCGCCGCGACGCCAGCGACCCCCACCCCACCCCACCGCGCCGCTACATGATCGAGCTCGCTACTTGCGGAAACGAACAAGCCGCGCGCTACCACACAGCGAGGAGTGGTGGTGGTAGCTAGGTAGGTGGGTTGGGGCGTGGGCGGCGGCATGTCGGCGGCGTCGGGCGCCGCGTGCGGGGTGTGTGGGGGAGGGGTGGGGGAGTGTGTGTGCCTGCTGCATCAGCGGCGTGGGGGAGGCGGCGGCGGCGGCGGAGGGGGAGGTGGTGGAGGGATGAGGTGCGGGATCGCGGCGGACCTGAACCGTGGGTTTCCGGCGATCTTCCAGCAGCATCAGGGGGTGGAGGAGCATCAGGTGGTGGAAGGGGATGGAGGGGAAGGGGCGGCGGCTGGGCTGCAGGAGTTCCAGTTCTTCGGCCACGACGACCACGACAGCGTCGCGTGGCTCTTCAACGACCCGGCGCCGCCCGGCGGGACGGACCATCAGCTTCACCGGCAAACCGTGGCCATGGCGGTCGGCAACGGAGCGACGGCGACGGCGGCGGCGCAGCAGCGGCAGGCGTTCGACGCGTACGCGCAGTACCAGCCGGGGCACGGGCTCACGTTCGACGTGCCGCTCAGCCGAGGCGAGGCCGCCGCCGCGGTGCTCGAGGCCAGCCTCGGGCTCGGCGGCGCCTGCGGCGGTAACCCGGCGACGTCGAGCAGCGCAATCGTGAGTGGTTCGAATTCGGCTCTCTCTCTTGATCATCCCTCAAATTTGGAAGTGGATTTTTTTCACTCGAGGGAACATCCTCTCGTTTCATGTATGACGTCTAAAAAGTCATCAAATTTTTTTAAAAAAATATTAAGATAAATCAATATATAATATATTTTTACACAAACATGTAAGTTAAAATTAGACTTATACAATTCGAAATAAAAACAACAAATTTGACCGTGAATTACGCGTTCTATTCACAGTCAAATTTGATATTTTTATTTCTACTTATATAAATTGAATTTGAACATGCATGTTCGTAGAATGACATATCACATATTAATCTATCTTACTAAATTTTTTCAACTTTTTTGATGACTTTTTAAACGACATGCAAAAATAAAGGGATATCCACTTGAGCTATGATTAGAGTTTTCCCTCAAATTTCTCATTAATTTAAACACTTCTTTTAATTTTGCGTACAAATTATAGCTGCACATGCAAACTAATAATTAGTTGGCAAAAATGTCAAACGGTGTCAATTTTCCGGTCCAACACTCCAACCTATTAGGAGAGCTAGCTGATCCATAACAGTGCACAGTTTGTACCCTTGCTTTTAACTTGTCCTTTTCAGCGATAACATGTCACTGAGAGCTAGTGGCAACATAAATTAATTTCATTTGAAAGCTTATATTCTGAACTGATTTGACAGGTATAAGCTAAGTAGTATATCTGATATCTCTTCATTTGGGAAAATGTGGAAAAGAAAACCATTCCCAGAAAAAGAATATGGAAAAGAAATGCGGACTGACAGCTAGCTGAGAGAAGTTCCCCTAATTTTGTATCCAAAAAGTTACTGTTGGGCCTGATGGAGTTCATCATTTGTGTGAGGCATCGCTATAATTATTCTAGAGTAAAACGTTCATTTTTCAAGAAAGAAAAAAACATGTTCTGTGATGACATAGTACTGTATTATCTGCAGATTAATTGCATCTCTTTAATTTGAAGGGTCAATCTTGTGAGCATTTTCCATACTAACATTGCTAGCTAGTTACCTCTGCGACCGAATTGGTGTAGATAGATGATCGATGATGAGTTATACATACACTGTAATTTTGAAAGAAACAAGAATGCCTCGACAATATAAGTATAAATTGATACCAGCGCCGGTTCTCATTTCATGCTAGAGTATCTTGCTGCTAATTTGTGTCCTTAGATAGTTGATAAAGCTGTTTGACATAAGAGCTCATGATCTTCGACACTCGACAGAGAAGCCGCAGATTGGCCACACCGGTTTGCTTGATGTGCGGTCAAAAATCAAAGTAAAACACAAGGGGGAATGCATATGCATGCTTATATTAGTCAGTTTTGGGCTGCAAGGATTCAGCTAATTCTGATCAAACGGTTCAAAGTTAGTTCATCCTGGCGATTTGGGGTTTGTTAACTTGCATGTATCTGGCTTAGCTCCAATATAATGGTACAAGTGCACCTCATGTACGTATCTGTATTCAGTAATACACTGCAATCAGATCAGGAAAAAGTTACCATAATGGCCATATACTTGTGTGTGTAAATAAGCACGTATACCTACGTGTATACACGTACACGAATACCAATTGTGTAGCAGTATGTACGTTAGCCAGTTACTAAATCCAGTGCCAAATGATGCATGTATATATGCAACCTCATCTATACTGTTCATTGTTCAAGTCAAGTATTCAACGGTGTGTACGTCAAACTGTCAACTACTTGCAGGCCTGCAGGGTAACTGTAACTATTACAAACCTGTAACTAATTAGCTGAGATTTTCTTTTCAGATGTCCTTCTGTGGGAGCACGTTCACTGACGCCGCGAGCTCCATCCCAAAAGACGCGGCGGCGGCGGCGGTCGTTGCCAACGGCGGCCTGAGCGGCGGCGGCGGCGACCCGGCGATGGACCGGGAGGCGAAGGTGATGCGGTACAAGGAGAAGAGGAAGCGGAGGCGATACGAGAAGCAGATCCGGTACGCCTCGCGCAAGGCCTACGCCGAGATGCGGCCACGCGTGAAGGGGCGCTTCGCCAAGGTGCCCGACGGCGAGGATGGCGCGACGCCGCCGCCTCCGTCCTCCGCTGCCGCCGCCGGCGGCTACGAGCCCGGCCGGCTCGACCTCGGATGGTTCCGTTCGTAGTTAGCAGCCTAGCACTAGCAGATCATTTCTCTCTCTCTTTGTATACGTACGTACATAGGCCAAGCATGCATTGACTAGCTAGGCTATTGGTTGAAAAGTTTAAGGTTTAATCAAAGTAGATATATATGACAACAAGTATATATGTGATTTACTTGTCTTACTGAAGAATTCATTTTAAGTTCATCTTATTGATACTAGTGGTATATACTGTATTTTGCTAATGTGATCGCTGAAAAACATGGCTCATTTTTTCACTATCTCACAAGAGATCAATGCGTGCAAGATATACTTTTTTTAAATGCATGTGTGCATGCATGTATAGTCAGATATATAGTACATCATAAGTTGTGTGAGAGAGAAATATCATGCATACAAGAATAAAGAGGGTGTTTTATCATCTCTACTGTTAGTAGAATCTTAAAAGCAATGTACGTACCATACTGATTATACATATTGGATATATTAAGCAGAGGTTGGAGAGCGACTCGTTGGCGCAATAATCGGTCGAGCAATCGGTGTCAATTTAGATGGTTTTCAATTGAAAAACAGGAGAGTTTTCTGTAAGTGACACTAAGAAACGATTTTTTTTATGAGAACCTATAGGTTGTAGGCGGATCGTAATTAGTCGCGTTTGCAAAAATCAATCTCAATTTTCGCATATAGCTCTTTAAGAGACCCGCATGCAAAAATCTATTTTCGCAGGTGAGTCTCTTAAGAGGCTATGTACAAAAATGAGTGTATTTTCGCATGTGATCCTCTTAAGCGGCCGTATACGAAAATACCTCCTCTCCTCCATAGATTTTTTTCTCCCCCTCTCTTTTTCCCCTCTCAACCACTTTAAATTTTTTTCACCTCCTCTCATCTCTCTCTTTCTCTCCTCTCACTAGTACAGAACCGCTCATCCCAATCGGCCTATCCGTGATGGAGGCAAGCAGCTCGTTACAAAGCAAGTCATCTTTGTCGAACCGCAAAAAGCCCCATCAAAGATGGGCGAGAGAGGAAGAATCTTAGTCCTCAGGTTTGGGCCCATCACCGATGACCCTCATCAGTGACGGGGTTTGTTTGCTGCTCGTTAAGTTCATTGGTGATGGGCCGCAATGAAACCCCGTTAGCGATGACGGTCATTAGTGACGGGCCCAGAATTACGGCCCAACAAAGATGTCAGTGACGCCTGTCACCGATGACCCTATATCTTTGTTGAGGTTTGATTGTGGACTGTTAGGGATAATCCATAGTATAAATACCCCCACGATTTTCGAACAACAATATCCCAACTCGGTGGACAGTTCATACTTTGGGAAGGAGGGCTAGGGAGGCGAATTTTTGCTGTTTATTTGGGAAAAAATATTACAAAAGGTTCCCGAGGTAATTAATAATAAATTAGCACTAAATTTTGATGTAATAACTATGTACACATACATAACATTTATTTATTTTCATAAATTGCAGCTGGATAGAAGATGGATGTATAAAAGTGATCGATCGAGCATAGAGTATAGAAGGGGCGTGACCGATTTCATCAATGTTGTTGAGCGAGAGAAGAATAGAACAAATAATGAATACATAACATGTCCATGCTTTGATTGTAGGAACGAGAAGATGTTTGACGATAGTGACAGAATACACACACATCCGATCTGTCGAAGCTTTATGAAGGGTTACTCATGTTGGACCAAGCATGGAGAACAAGAGCTAGAGAATAGTGGGGATCCGGATGAATTGGACGACGGTTTCAATGAGGAAGGACACGAAGATGATATATTTGTTGAATCCCCTTTGGGTGATGATTGGGTGGATGTAGATAATGAGACCCTTTGAGCAATGTTGTATGATGTTGAAGACCCAGCTTACAATCAGAGGGATTATGAGAAGTTTACCCAGCTGGTGAGTGATTCCGAGACATCTCTGTATGCCGAATGTGAAGCAAAGCACACGAAGTTATCTGTGACCTTGGATCTGATGAAGCTTAAGACAAGTAATAGATGGACAGATAAAAGTTTCACACAACTGCTTGGATTGTTGAAGGACTTGCTTCCGAAGGAGAACACATTGCCGAAGACGACATACGATGCTAAACAAGTGTTGTGCCCATTGTCGTTGGAGGTCCGAAGGATTCACGCTTGTCCAAACGACTGCATACTGTTCTACAAGGAGTACGCCGACCTAGATGCATGCCATGTATGTAATGCTTCTCGATATAAGCGAATGACCAGTTGTGAAGAAGGGAAAAAGTTGAAGAGGGGTGGTCCCGTGAAGGTTTTGTGGTATCTCCCTATTGTCGATCATTTCAAATGAATATTTACAAATCCAAAGGAAACAGAGTTAGTTCGTTGGCACGCAATAAATCGAAAGGTTAATGGTATGCTAAGACACCCTGCAGATTCTATGCAATGGAGGAATATTGATAGGATTTACCAAGGAGTTTGCAGCTGACCCAAGAAACAGGAGGATTTGTTTTTGTACGGATGGCAATGAATCCATTTGGAGATATGAGTAGTCGTCATAGCACTTGGCCAGTTCTTATCGCAAACTATAATCTACCACCATGGTTGTGCTTCAAAAGGAAGTACAATGTTGTGTTTGCTAATCCAAGGGTCGAGACAACCTGACAATGATATTGATATATTCTTAGAGCCTGTGATCGATGATCTGGAAACATTATGGAGAGACGGAGTACAAACCTGGGATGCATACGAACGGGAGTACTTCGAACTGCATGTTCTATTATTCTGTACCATCAACGACTACCCTGCACTTGGTAATCTATCGGGCCAGACTGTAAAAGGAAAGAAGGCTTGCTCGAACTGTAAAAACTAGCACACACAGTCGGTGGCTAAAGCACTCACGAAAGATGATTTACATGGGTCATAGGAGATGGCTCCCTTTACGTCACAAGTACAGAAGAATGAAGAAAAGTTTCAATATTAAGAGAGAGACCAGGTGTGCGCCAGCGGATTTGATAGGAGATGATATGTATAAGATGGTGAAGGATGTAACTAATGAGTTTGGAAAGAAGAGGAAGAAAGCTGGCAAGACGAAGGAAAAGAGTATGTGGAAGAAAAGTCTATATTCAGGCGGCTACCTGTAACGCCCGTTTTGTCGCGGCGTTAGCGGGAAAACTAATCTGCTAAAAACCCTAATTGCGAAAATTTGCTCTTCGTTGAGTCTTGTCGTGTGCCAAGGTCTCGTGTCTCCCCTCTCACTTCAATCCCGGAGAAAACCGCGAAATCGGATTTCAAATCCGAACCCTAAATCCCTCTAGAAATCCTTCTCGGGAAAAGTCTGTTTTTCCTTCCTTGTCCCGGGCCGATTTTCCTTCCCGGCCTGTTTCCTTTTCCCCCTTCTTTCCCTGGGCCGCCCCTGGCCCAGCCCCTCTCGGCCTGCTCCCTCCTTCTCCTCTCCTTCTCGGGCCGCCGCCGGCCCAACCCCTTTGGCCTCGCCTTCTCCCCCGCTGGGCCGCGCCAGGCCGCTCGGCTCGGTCCGCGCCCGAGCCAGTCCGCGCTCTCTCTCCCCGCGCGCGCCCCTTACCCAAATCGGCTAGGAGGCAAGCCTCCTTTCTCTTCCTCTTTTCCCCCTTTTTCCCGACCGGCCGGCGTCACCACTGCCGCCGTTGGACGCTAGCGCCGGAGTGCGCCGGTCCCCTCTCCGCGCCCCCAAACCGACCTCCGCGAACCGCCTCCCCCCGACCAAACCGACCTAGCGCCCTACAAAACCCCCCACCAATCGGCCGCAATTTTCTTTCCCCTCGCCCCGGCCGCCATTGCCGTTTCCACCCGAGCCCGCTCCACTCTGCCTCGCTGCCGCCGCCGTCCTTGCCGTCCGCCGCCGCCGCAGCCGAGGACGCCCGAAGGAGCTCCGGGCGCCATCTCCGCCGCCCCCTTCCTCGGCCCGGAGCCGTGCCGCGCCCGCGCCGTCGGCCTCCTTCCCGGCTTGCCGCCCCGCCGCGGTAAACCTCCTCTCCTCTCCCCCTCTCTTTTTCCTCCATCGGTTTAGGCCGATTAGCCAACCGTAGGACCCCTCCGGCCACCACCGTGGCCGCCGTCGCTCGTCTTCTCCCTCTACCGGCGCCGCTATCCCCCTTTCCTTTTCTCCCCGTCGGCGTCGGCTGTCGCCTCAAACCGCCGCCGTCGTGTCCCGCTCCGATCCGAGCCGTGGGCTCGTCCTCTCTCTCTCATCTCTCTCCACCGGCGCCTACCGACGCCGTCCGCCCCCTCCGACTCGCCGCCCTCGCCGGAGCACGCCGCCGCCGCCGCCGCTCGGACCGAGCCCCCGTCGTCGGTCGTCGTCTTAATCCGCCGTCCATCGACTTCGGCCGATTTTCTCCTTTCCGTCGGTTCCCGCCGTCGGTTCGACCGATTTTCTACCCGTCGGCTCCCGCCGTCGGTTCGACCGATTTTCTACCCGTCGGCTCCCGCCGTCGGCTCGGCCGCATTTCTTCCCGTCGGCTCCCGCCGTCGGCTCGGCCGCATTTCTTCCCGTCGGCTCCCGTCGTCGGCTTCGGCCGCCAGCCCGCATCGGCCAATCGGCCCCCGGCCCATCGGCCATTCCACCCCCCGCGCGCCGATCGGCCACGAGCCGATCCCTTCGGGCCGCCGGCCCAATTGTTTAGGCCGCGCCCATTCAAATCATTTGGGCTGCCCTTAGCCGCCCAAAATAAAGTCTACTTTCAGCCCCTCCTTCTTTTCTTTTTCCAGGGAATTATTAAGTAATTATTAATTCCTTTTCTTTAATCCAGAAAATCCTTTAATCTTCGGAAATTCATATCTTTTCAACCGTTCGTCCGTTTAACTCCGCTCCACTTCCAAAATTCCTCAAAAATCGAGACCTACCTAATGGCACGCTTAGTGGTCTTTAATAGGGCTTCTTTTTACCGCTTTGTTGAGTCGTCTCGTTTCGCGTGTAGTCTCGGAGCCCGAAGACCCGCAGTGCGCGGATTTCGAGAAAGAGGCTCAAGATCTCGAGCAAGGCAAGTCACCTTTGATCAATTGAACCCATAATTTAAATTAAGTATTTTGATTCCGCAAACTATGCATTAATTAGGTCACACACTTGACACTTGGCCTCGGTTTGCAAGATAACCGCCAGGCCCTACCCATTTGCTGCATTCACCCTCCTTGATATTTGAATACCCCAACACCCTTGTCACCCCTCAGGTGATGCCTCGGTATCCGCACCTCGTGTACGAATATCGGGACTCCCCTCAAACTTTAAAATTGATCACCTGGGTAAAACTTGAGTTTACAAAATGCTTGGAAAACCCGACACTTGGGTCGGTGTCTTGAAAATTAAAGTGAGTTTCTAAAACTCGCGGTACGGGAGACGTACTGGAGGTACGGTCTGCTCGTTCTCGCCCTAAGGACCGATTCCTTGGGAATTACATCCAAGCATATGTCAAGTACGACCACATGGGTGATATGGGACGCCCCTGGCTGAGTAATTAGCTAGGCCAGGGAAGTCTTGATGCCAAGGGACAAGTGGATTCGCCGGGGTGGTGTCGGGGAGGACCCCTGGGCTTCCTGGCACAGTATGGTCTGGGACCTAACCTGGTGTTGGTCCGTGGGACCCCTCCCGTTGGCATAAGATAACCCTGAGTCGGCCTTCGAAATGCCTTGTCGTGAAAGCCTTAAGGTCGCCAGACGTGACCGAGGGTCGCGGGCTGGGTGATTCGGGGTTAGTAACGTCGTGTGGGTAAAGTGTACCCCCTCTGCAGAGGTTAACAACTGTTCGAACAGCCGTGCCCACGGTCATGGGCGGATGTGAGGTGATTCCTTAGCGTAGTTTTATTTGAACACCTTGTGAACTGCTGTTGGTGTGAGGTTTTCCGTTCTGTGCTTGGTTTAAGGCTGTTGAAGCAGCCGGAGTCGGTGACGATTGGCAGGGAGCCTCTCGTACCGATGTGTTGACTTGTGGCTGTTGAAGCAGCCGGAGTCGGTGACGATTGGCAGGGAGCCTCTCGTACCGATGTGTTGACTTGTGGCTGTTGAAGCAGCCGGAGTCGGTGACGATTGGCAGGGAGCCTCTCGTACCGAGGTGCGTGAGTTGTGGCTGTTGGTGCAGCCGGGTCGGTGAACGATTGGCAGGGAGCCTCTCGTGCCGACAAGAATCAATCGATACAATTTCACTGCTCCGGCCGGATGAGACGCACTTTCTCATCCGTGTCGTTGAGAAGCACTCACTTAGATGTTTCTAAAGTCTTAAACTAAAACCAATTGTGAAAAATAACTGGCTTTCCCTTGAAGCTTGCATTAAACACTTAATTCCCCTGACTTGCTGAGTACTCCTGTACTCACCCTTGCTCTATATAATTAAACCCCCCCCAGTTCTCGAAGACGAAGAGGTGGACCCTGCTGATGAAGAGTTCTTCCAGGAGCAAGCAGACTTCGAGCAGTAGTAGGGTTTCGGCCTTCCCCAAGGCTTTGCTTGTGGCTTAGGGCCAGTCGCCGCTTTCCGCTTCCGCCTTTTTGTAATGCTGTTGCGAACTCGGGTTCTGTCCGCAGTTCCAACCTTGGTTGTAATCCTACTCTTAAATAAAGAGACCGCTGTGTTGTGATATTCTGTCTTCCTGTTGTACCAGCGCTATTTCCTGGGACTGGTACAGGCATACAGGTCAATCTGGACCGCTCTATCCTGGTCTCCGCCCGGGGCCAGTTTGGGGCGTGACAGTAATCAGTGCCCCAGGGATGTAGGCTTCGGCTGAACCTCGTTAACAAATATCATGCATCGATGTCGTCGTCGTGTTTAGATCTCATATGACGTTTCTTTCGCGTTTGGTTCTCGATGTGCTATCAGGGCTGATTTTGTAACATAGTTTAACTTGGAGTTGTAATAGGTGGTAGAGAGTGAAGTTAGAGTTAAACTCTCTATAACCCGGTAACCCTTTAAATTGAGAGGAGGGTGTCACAATATAACAATGACAACTATAATCAGTGACGGCTTAAGGGGTGGTCCATGTAGTCCTTGATCACCCTAGATTTTGGTATATTTTTATTTCATATCATATTTTGAGAAATTTTTACTATATATGTATCATATTTTGAGCAATTTTTATATAGTTATATTAAGTTTGTAGTGTCCTGCAATTTGAACATGAAGTAGACACACCGAACGAAAAATTCTTGAAGCCGCCATTGAATACAATGTAGAGTAGGCACGCAGAGAGAGGATGGCACCGCAACCTACTCATAGCAGCTATGTGCTATGCTAATTGTGGAGAAGCAACCATAATCAAAACCCTGAGGATTAGGCTTGGCTAAATCTCGTTAACAAATATCGTGTCTTCTTGTGTCGTTATCTGACATATCTGAGTTGATAAATGACTGCAGCTTGCAGTTGATAAATGTGTTGTCGGAGCTGATTTTATAACATAGTTTATCTGAGTATCGACTAAGTTTTTATAAATATTAATACAATATTTATGTCGACCAATTTTTTATAAATATTAATACAATATTTTCTCGATCAAGTCGAAGTACTTATATTAGCCAAAACTTTGACGTACTGAATCTCTCAAGAAAAGGTCCAAGCACATCATAATCTTCTCGGGAAGTCGATGCCTACATTGTATGGCAGCCTCCAGCCTGTCGTAGCAGCCGCCCATGCGCGATATCGATAAGGGCAGTAGCAGTGCGACGTGTTAGGCTATATGTTTCACAGTACAAGTTCTTTTTAGTGGGTTACATCAGTACCATCTCTTTTACTTTTCATCTTTCCCTCCCTCTCCACTCTTCCTTTACCACCGGCAGAGGAAGACAAGGCGCCGGGTGGAGGAAGCTGAGGCGTCGAGCGCTTGGGCGGCAGGCGGAGCGGCGGCCAGATCCACTGACACTCTATTGGCACTAGCTCACAAGATCACACACACGTAGTTGTTTATACGCTGAAGAAAGTAGCTAACAGATGAACACAAGAACTTTCACACACAAGCACTGAATAGACACACAAGTAAATTTATGTCGCTGCACACCAGCGGCTAATGCACTGTCTATTCTCCACACACACTAAACTAAACTCACTGCTTACATGCTTAAATAGCCACACACTAATCAAGCAATGGCTCAGCCACGATTAGCCGCACGACCCGGCCAAGTAATCTCGTGGCTAACTACCCACTCACTAGATTATCTATATGCAAGCCACAATTACTTGCATGCAGATCACCACTCACACATGCATGCATGCTAGCTGATCCACACTTCACGCCATGACTCTCACTTCACTTGACTTGGCCGCTCCTCCAAGACAATGTGCACTATCTGCATGTAATCACTTGCATGCAGGTCATAGCTATCACCGATCCAACTAACTCACACATACACCTCTCACTTACACACATGAATGAGTACAGCTCTACTACACGCACTCACACAACAGGAAAACTTAATCAACAAGATTAAACCTAACACACTCGTCGGCGCACCACCCGTCCTCTCCTCCCCAGAAGCAGCGACAAGGCCGGCGGCGTGGGAGCGGGGAACGGCGAGCTCGGACGGAGGAAGCGAAGCGGCGGCGGCGCGGCCCAAGCGGTGCCAAGCGGAGCGGCGGCGGCGGGCGAGGCTCCACCTCTCCTCGTCGGGGCCGGAAGCCACGGATCGACCGCATCGGCGCCCCCCAGTCCTCTCCTCCCTCGTGCCTCCTCCCTCGGCTACCCCGAGCTCACGCGGCGGCGGCGGCAACGACATCCTCGAGCCCACACGGCGGATCTGGCCAAAGATGCGGTCCACGCGGCAGCGCCCCCAAGCCCACGCGGCGGTGGCGGAGAGACCGGAGGAGAGGAGCTGCAGCTTCGGATCCGTCGTACCCGCTTCCCAAGCTCGTCTCCCTTGCTTTTTCTGACAAGGCTAGCTGAAGAACGAGTATCTCTCTTTGGACGCGCGGGCTTCAGGTGGGTAACGTCAGAGATGGTCGTGACACGGGAATGGCAACACCGGCCGGGTCGTTGCCCACACCGCCACACGGTCGGTGTGTGAGCGCGCGCGCCATGCTGCTCTCCATTGCCTGCACGAAGTCGTCGCGGACCCGTGCATGCACATGCACGCACGCACTGGAAATCTAGCTTAGCTGACCGATCAAACATGCATTCAAACGCCTCACGGAGTGAGTCTCGCGGATCGATCGAGAGAGCTAGCTGCATATGCATACGCGTTGATGTACGAACACTCAACGTGGAGCATTAGCATATCAATGGCACGATGCTGGTACACAACACAAGGACACTGTACGCCTCTAGCTACGGAGTGCTAGGCTACTGTAGAGCCCGGATCTGATCGATATCGTTCGACCATGCAACGTGCGAGACTCTTTATCTCTTTCGGTGGCGCGCGCCGACCGCCGGCGGCCGCATTTACTGTCTCGATCGGGGAAGAATAGGGGAACATGGAGCGAACGAACGAGCTGACCATGGCGGATCGATGCGCGCGCGCGCGAGCCCTGGTCGCGACGCGAAATTCCGCCATGATTGGTGGAGGTGGATGGCGATGCCGGTTGCATTTATGTTTCGTGCGTGCATTTGCCGTCCCGCGCGGCCGGCAAGCAAAGTCGATTGCGATCGAGCATGGCATGGCGGATTCGCGTAGAAGATGCATTTTGGTTGTAGAATTCCGTGTAGGCGCCGGCCGAATGGGTTCTGAAAAGGATGGCAGTTTGTACATGTAGGAAGTTTTCTATCGTGTGATCAGTTGTGTCACTTTGGAATATGGAAGTCTGCAATACGTGATGGCGCAGAAAATTAAGTTCAGCATATGGGCACCTGTATCTTATCCATTGCTATGAGATTTTGAATTCCTAAACTGATCCTATCCATTGCATCGAACGTTGTTTAATTGCCACTCTAAGATACAACGTTCGATGAAACAATAATGTCAGTTCCTGTATACCAAGGGCTACATCTACAAGACCAGCTTGAAACATCTCTGTTCAGTCTCGACAGTAGTCGACGTAATCAATCAAGCACATCAAAACCGAAGAGATCGACTGGTCGAGCTAATAAATCTGAACAAACTACAGATCATATCGGTTATTAGCCTTTGCGTGCAGGGCCTAACCGAGTAGTAGTGGCCATGAAGATGCTGTACCTAGCTTAGCTGTTGGGATTAGCCGATGATAGGAGCGAGAGATCGTGACGGCGGGCGGGGCCTGGATGGAAACGCGGAGATCGCAAGCAGCGAATTGAAGGCCTGGAAGAGGATTCATGTGACCCTGCGCCGGAGAAAGTCACACGATTTGATTCCATTATCGTCCCATCAGCCTGAGCAAGATACTGTATGCGGTCCTAGCTTTGGCAATGGTGGTCCTAGCTTCGGTGATGGTCGCCGGTTTCGGCGACCCCTGCTAATGGTGAACTTTAATGGTGAACTTGCCGAGCACCACTGCAAGTTTCACAACTGTTGATCACCTATTCGTTTGCGTATGGCAGGCATGTGCCTAGAGAATCGAACATGCATATAAACATGCCCTTGTGAAACTGGGGGCCATGCATGGCGGTCTTGTGTTTGGACGCCAAAAACTGTCATGTTACTGTTGAGCATATGACCGGTTTTCAGGTTAAGCTACAATATCTGCTAGTGTAGTAGTTATTGTGACATATTATAAGTTTTTACTTACAGCTACGACCTTATTAAATCTTGCCAATAGACGATACTCGATCACACTACGAATCTCACAGCTATACCGAGTATTGAAATGGGCCAACTGCCATCTTCATGCCTGGTTTGCAATGCGACAAACGGGAATAGCCAGACTGTTTACTTACTGAAAAAACGGAACTGTTCGTCTGATCTCTCAACATATACCAGTAAAATCAAAGGCAAGATGTACAGTTAAAAATGAAAACACCAGTATAGACGAAATGCAAGTTTGCCTTTCTCTTACACGAAACAAAGAAAGAAAGAGAAGTACAGTTTGAGTATCAGTCATGTGTGCATATATATACTTCTCTTTGTGACATATCTTAATAAGTATTACTTCTTTTGTTCTAAAAGTTTTGGGTGGATGTGATTAAGATGTGTCACATTTATTCAAAATTTTTTATATTTTGATGTGGATAAAGTAAACGTCTATTTATTTTTTATTTTAGAACGAATGAAGAAAACAGCGTGATCTCCCGCGTAGTACGTACGCAAGGCTACATCGTCGTTAACTCCATGATATTCACGAGACCCATGCGTCCATGACCCGGCTGCGCCTACACATGTATACAATGCACTGCTCCGGCCTATCCACACATGGCTACGTGACACGGTCGGGATCATATACCGGCGCCTCGTTTTCTTCCAACTTGGACGCATATGTACACATGTACACGGGCAAAGCACATGCCACATGGCGCGCAACTTAATTAACCGCTACCTCCTCAACCAGCTTCCCGCCATTAATTACTCCTCCTCTCTTCTCCTCTCCTCTCCTCCTCGTATAAATCCCCGCCATGCTTCGACCCTGCAACCTCACACACCATTGCCGCCGCAGCTCGAGCACACACAGTAGTCGTCTCGCAAATCGCAGTCGGTTCGATCTCGACCTCGGTGATCGACAATGGACAGCAGGGAGTTGTTGAGGACGGTGAGGCAGGCGACGCGGAACCACGCGAGGATGCTGTACCACCGCCTCGTCGGCCGCCACCTGCCGCGCCTCCTCGCCGTCACGCTGCTGCTCGCCGCGGCGCGCGCCGTGCCGGCGGCCACGACGCTGGACGCGCTGGCGCGGGAGGCGCGGGAGAACGCGCGCGCGCTGGTGGCCGCGGCGGCGTGCTGCGCGGCGGTGGCGTACGCGTACGCCATGTCGCGGCCGCGGCCGGTGTACCTGGTGGACCTCGCCGGGTACAAGCCGGCGGCGGCGCACGAGGCGACGCGCGCCGAGTCCATCCGCCTGTTCGGGCTGGCGGCGGACTTCAGCGAGGAGAGCATGGCGTTCCAGCGGCGGATGATGGAGCGGTCGGGGCTCGGCGAGGCGACCCACTTCCCGGCGTCGCTGCTCACGCTCCCCGTCGACATGTGCCTCCGCACGGCGAGGGAGGAGTCGGAGGCCGTCGTCTTCGGCGTCGTCGACGAGCTGCTCGCCAAGACCGGCGTGCCGCCGGAGGACATCGGCGTCGTCATCGTCAACTCCAGCCTCTTCAGCCCCACGCCGTCCTTCACCTCGCTCGTCGTTAACCGCTACCGCCTCCGGCACGACGTCGTCAGCCACAACCTCAGCGGCATGGGCTGCAGCGCCGGCATCATCGCCATTGATCTCGCCAAGCACCTCCTTCAGGTACAAATACTCACCATGCATGCAAATCAGCAGCCAACCTGATAATTAACATCTTCTCCCCTGCAAAATGTACACGTGCATGAGCTAATTAAACACGTAGTCACGTAATCACGTACGTAATAATAGTAACAAAGAAATGACATATCAACGTTGGACATGCATGCACGATCGAACTAATAGACGAATTATAACTAGCAGCGTGCAATTAGACACCAGTAATGCACCATCAGCAAGATGGAACAGAATCCTGGCAGTATATGAACTGTCAACAAGTAGGTTGGAATATAGGATTACACATCCCAGTCTGTGCGTAAAAAGATTCCTTTTTTTTTCTGGTCAACATATTTAAATATATCTGGAGTCAACCATGTTGGCTAGATTGAAGGCATATAGCTTTATTAATCTTGACAATTAATGAATCTATTAGTAGTAGTACTATGGTTTTCTACCAAATCATTTTTTTATATTTACATTAAAAACAGCTAAAAGAGTACATACATACATACATACATACATACATACATACATACATACATACATATACATACATACATACATACATACATACATATATATATATATATATATATATATATATATATATATATATATATATATATATATATATATATATATATATATATATATATATATATATAACCATATACTGATTAATTAACAAGATTATAAGTTTTTCTTTAGCTCCTAAGGCTGTTGTGTGCATTAATAACCTAACCATAGCAGGACATGGTCAGTTCATGACTGTCCAGTTGGACATTGTTAAAGTCAATTTTAGATACCTGTACTCAAAAGGACAATAAGGCATGAAACATGGTCCAATTAATCTGAAACAGTAGTCAGTAGAGCTGATAAAAATAGCTAACGACTAAATTCCATAATACGATTGGTCCCATGCTTGCGCGGGAATATGGACTGCTGGATCTGAGACAAACCACTCCTGGATTGACAAGACGGTGCCGTTTTTAACTGAAGTGCATAATAAGAAATTAATTTGACCACCCGAGACGTACCACCATATACTCGTACACCACAGTACTCCTGTATTACATACCTAGCTAATACCTTAAACACCGTAATAAATCTATAGAGAAGTACCAAATTACTAAGTATTAACAATATATAATAAAACGATTTATCGTAACTCACCAGCTTCTGCAGCAGTACACACACATTTCCAATATATTTGATCAAAACTGTGTGCTAGGAAGAAATTCGAAAGAACACCCAGATTCAGGCTAAGCTGCTCCATTCATCAGGCTGTGTCCCGTCCCATACCCATTATTCAGGCTGCTCCATGTGACTACTGTAACACTGTCCTGTTTCCAACATCCAAAAACAGATCCTGATCTGAACGGCCTGTGTTCACCCATCTATAGTCCAGAGAGTTACTGTGGTTGGGTGGCAGTTACTGCCAACCTTACCTGCTGCAAACCAAGTACGAGATCAGTAGCACTGTACATACAGCCCCACTCGCAGCAGATGCATCAAGCACCAAAACATGAAAAATCCCAGGCCCGCCACGGCCGTTGCAGACATGGCAACCATGAGCACCTGCACCTACCATGCACGAATCACTTCATGGTTTAACTCCATTTCAGAAAATTTCAGCACTTCCTGATCACTGCATATGCAACGGGTTTTTCACTTAGAACTTGTGTACTTACGAGATCGATTGATCCATGCATATGCAGGTGCGCGCTGACACGTACGCGTTGGTGGTGAGCACGGAGAACATCACGCTGAACGCGTACCTGGGCAACTACCGCCCGATGCTGGTGACCAACACGCTGTTCCGGATGGGCGGCGCCGCGGTGCTCCTGTCCAACCGGCGCGCCGAGCGGCGGCGCGCCAAGTACCAGTTGATGCACACGGTGCGCACCCACCGCGGCGGCGCCTGCGACCGGAGCTACGCGTGCGTGACGCAGGAGGAGGACGACGCTGGCAACGTCGGCGTGTCGCTGTCCAAGGAGCTCATGTCCGTCGCCGGCGAGGCGCTGCGCACCAACATCACGACGCTGGGCCCGCTCGTTCTCCCGCTGTCGGAGCAGCTCCGGTTCCTTGCCACGGTGGTGCTCCGCCGCGTGTTCCGCGCCCGGGTCAAGCCCTACCTGCCGGACTTCACCACGGCGCTCGACCACTTCTGCATCCACGCCGGGGGCCGCGGCGTGCTGGACGAGCTGGAGCGGAGCCTCAAGCTGAGCGCGTGGCACATGGAGCCGTCGCGGATGACGCTGTACCGGTTCGGCAACACGTCGAGCAGCTCGCTGTGGTACGAGCTGTCCTACTGCGAGGCCAAAGGGAGGATCAGTCGCGGCGACCGGGTGTGGCAGATCGCGTTCGGCTCCGGATTCAAGTGCAACAGCGCCGTCTGGAAGGCGCTCAGGACGGTCGACGTCGGCGGCGGCGGCCGGGACGCCGGCGCGTGGGCGCAGGACATCGACGCGCTGCCGGTGCACGTGCCCAAGGTGGTGCCCATCGACGACAGCGACGGCCACCGACACGACGCGGCGTCGCACGGACGACCAGAATAATAAGTTTGCATACTACAGTACTTGCGTGTAAATCGTCATGAGTCATGGATGAACCGGAGAATACTGTCGTCGCCGTGTCGCGTGTTGTTTCATGGACATCGTATCGTTTCAGGGAAGGACTGATAATTCCTTGTGCGACATTTTGTCTAGGTATACTGATTAGTTATTAATCGTGTGTTTAAATGTGTGAAATGATGAGTATATACGACAAATAACTTGGGTATTTCCACTTGCTCCTATACTTTTTTTTCGTTTTTTTTAGACCTGAAATGGGCCCAAAATATAACTAGGCTTTAGTAACCCAGGTTCCCTATTGGATAAGGCCCATGAGTCTGTGACACTTGTCCTAAATGGGCCGAAATGGAGTACTAGCCTCTTTAGACGGTTCAACGGATTCCACCAACGCTGTCCTGTCCTATCCTCCCATCTCCATTGCTCCCACGCAGCTACTGCCGCTGCGGTGGTTCTCGCCGCAAAGCGACTGGAGCGCCGGCCGCCGCAGCCGCGACGACCTCCCTTTCGGCTATCAACCTGTCGCAAACCCGGAATCACGTGGTCCTCGAGCATCGGCGAGACCTCCTCCTCCGTCCCCGAGCTGTGGCGGTTCTCCGGATTGATCCGGGTAAGCAACTCCTTCGCCTTTCGCCCCAAACTTGTTGTGCCATCTCCGCCTCTTCATCTCCTCTTATCCATTCTCTCCATGGTTGGTTTGGCATGAATTGGTTTGCTTGTTCGGTTCTCGTAATCCAGAGTTGCCGTCGAAGCTGAGGCCGAGGTGCATTTGTGTTTTTCTTGCGCGGATAAAGGCTTGGGGAGATGATGAGCCCGTGCGATTGCTTCCTCCATGCCACCGCGCCGCCGCTGAATCCGCCGTCGAGTCTCGCGGCTGCGACACCGGGAGCTCTCTGGAGGGATAGCAACCTCTCGTTCCAGAGCAACGCAGTGTCTGCGCCGGCGAGAAACGTCGAGACTTCCCCCAATTTGGTGGTTCCATGCACGGTTCAAACGCGGCCTGCTGAAAGGAAGAAGAGTGGGAGGTGGGTGAATTATGGCGGTTCGATTCCGGCGATGCTGGAGGCGCTGGAGCGTATCGAGGATATCGGGGAGGCGCTCCGGCCATGGAGGGACACGATGAGACACCGGGAGAGGACCATCCTTCTCAAGGAGCAGAAGGATTGGAGGAGAGCGGTTGAAATATTCAACTGGTTTCGCAGGAGGAGGCGCCATGGAGTCAATGTGATACACTACAATGTTGTTCTCTGCGCGGTTGGCAGGGCGAGGAGATGGGACCTTGTTTCTAGGCTATGGCATGAGATGCATTCCAGTGGTGTTGCGCCGGATAATTCGACTTATGGCACGCTTATTGATGTGCACTGCAAAGGGGGCAGAGAGAGGATGGCATTGCTCTGGCTTGGTGATATGTTTAAGCGGGGGTTGCTGCCTGATGAGATCACTATGAGTATTGTGCTTCAGGTACACAAGAAGGCTGGGGAGTATGAGAAAGCCGAGCTTTTCTTCAAAAGATGGTCCTTAGAGTCAGATGTAAAGATGGAAGGACATCCTTGCTATAGTTTGTATACTTACAACACCTTGATTGACACTTATGGAAAGGCTGGGCAACTTGAGAAAGTATCAGATACATTCAATCAGATGTTAAGAGAAGGTGTTTCACCAAATGTTGTTACATTTAACACAATGATTCATGTTTGGGGTAAACACCGTAGAATGGAGCAAGTAGCTTCTCTTATGAAAATGATGGAGGAGTTTCAGTGCCTTCCGGACACTAGGACGTATAATATTCTGATCTCACTATACAGAGAAATCAATGATATTGATGTTGCGGAGTATTATTTCAGGAAGATGAAAGCAGAAAATCTTCTCCCAGATGTTGTGAGCTGCCGCACTCTCTTGTATGGATACTCTATCAAGGGCATGGTCACCGAAGCACAATCTCTTCTTAAAGAAATGTATGAGGGGAACCTGGTGATTGATGAATACACACAATCAGCTGTGACGAGGATGTATGTCGATGCTGGGATGCTTGAGCAAGCGTGGCGTTGGTTTGAGAAGTTCAATTATCAGATGAACTCCGAGTGCTTTTCTGCAAATATTGATGCATTTGGGGAGAGAGGACATATACTCCTTGCAGAGAAGGCTTTTATGTGCTGCATAAAAAGGAAGATGCTAAGCGCTTGTGTTTGTAACGTTATGATCAAAGCATATGGTTTAGTAGAGAAGCTTGATGAAGCTTGTGAGATTGCTGATGGCATGGAGAGGTATGGCATTTTGCCTGATAACTTGACTTACAGTTCTCTGATTCATCTAATGTCAACTGCTAAATTGCCAGAGAAAGCTCTCTACTATTTGAGAAAGATGCAGGCAGCAAAATTGCTGATTGATTGTGTTCCTTATTCTGTGGTAATCAGTAGCTTTGCTAAGAATGACAATTTACACATGGTCGACTGCCTGTTTAGAGAAATGATCACTTCAGGGATCCAAGCTGATACTTATGTTTACTCTATCTTAATTGATGCATATGCTAAAGTTGGAGATGTCCAGAAAGCTGAAGCATATTTTGGTTTGTTGAAAAAGGCTGGTTTATGCGAGAGTGCTACAATATATAATTCTTTGATCAAGCTCTACACAAAGGTAGTGTATCTTGCTGAGGCACAGAAAACATACAAGCTTCTCAAATCATTAGATGCCGACACCAACCTTTATGCGTCAAACTGCATGATTGACCTCTATGGTGACCATTGTATGGTGAAGGAAGCACGTGAGATTTTTGAGAATTTGAAGGTTACAGGAAAGGCAAATGAATTTTCACATGCAATGATGGTGTGCTTGTACAAGAAGATTGCTCGCTTTGATGAAGCCCACAGGATTTCTAAGGAAATGCAAGCTTCAGGATTTCTAACTCAGGCATTAAGCTACAACTCTGTGATACAAATGTATGTGTCTGGTGGAAGAACGGAAGATGCCGTTAAAATATTTCAGAAGATGTTGGCATCGAACACACCACCAAATGATGCAACATTCAAGGCACTAAAGATTATTTTAGTGAAAGGAGGAGTTTCAAAAAATGATATTAGAAGGTTAGAATCGCGCAGAAAAAATAGCATTCATGATTGCTTGCGCCACTGGTACAGGATGCTATGCTTGGCGGTAAGATCAGGTGGTAGTTCTTCTTGACGTATTAGTGATAATTCAGCTCTGAGGACGCATATTTTTGACATTGGTGATTCCAAGAGTGGCAAAAGAAATACAAGAAAGCATGTAACTTCATAAAATATTTCGAGTCTCCAACTGGTTACTGGTTTAACATCTTCGATGTTGACACACCACTGTGGTGATCCATCTATTAAACAGTTCATGAAAGCACATGTGTTATCGTCAAAACAAAACTTCATGACCACTGTTTGACTGGTGCACTAAGAATGTGGTGAAATATCCGATGGATCAGGCTAGATTACCGCAGGGATGCAGGCCAGTTTTGTTGTATATTCTCCGATCTGTATGTACCACAATACATGGGTTCACACTTTTCCAACATCAGGGTTTTATGTTATTAACTGAAACCTCTGAAGATTATCTGAATACTGCAAAGATTCAGTAATTTTGACATTCTCCAACATAGTGTATTTCATTTCTAACCGTATTACTTAGCTGGAAATATTTTTTTCCTGTAATGGCAGGTCTCTTTTACTTAATTACTATTTGAAGTTTTGTTAATATGATGCCCATAGTAGTTTTTCTAATCATACTTCATATTGCTTCTGAATGTTATTATTCTGTTTAGTTTCTTGAGGTGTCTCAACTTAAGTACTACTCTCTTCGTCCCAAAATATAAGGATTTTGGATGGATGGGACCATCCAAAATCCCTTATATTTTGGGATGGAGGGAGATATCCACAGAGCTTATGTACTATGGTTTAGTCCCAACCAAGATAGTATTATTTTTTAATTCTGCGGTGCTTTAACTGAATGCTGTCAGTATATGTTAGATTTACAACCGAAAGAACATGAAAACTGATCAATTCGATAGTAAAGTGCATCTGCATTCTAGTTTTTGGACAAACATGTGTTTCAATGGTTTTATTAGTGAAGACATTCTAACTTAGGCATCTTCTGAGCAGAGCTTGAGTTCTCAGGTGTGCAATTTTGAAGCAAGCTAGCAGGACAGACTCTGTTCATTTCCATTTCCACATGTCTTACTCTTACCACAACATACAATTTTAAATGCTTCGGCATATGTGGTTTCCAGTAATCTTGGATTATTACATCCAAATATGCTTCACCGTCTTATAAAAAACAAACCTACTATGGGGTGTGTAGTACATTTACCAGCAACATTTTATGTTGGGCATTGCATCTACTATTTACCAAGTCATAGAGGGTCTATATTTCACAACACGTATGATTTACTTCTCATTTCAGCAATATACTATTCCCAAGCCTAATGCAGAGCTTGAGCTTGGGAGTATATATTTCAGCAATAGTACATCTCTCTGAAGATAGAATCAGTTTTAGCAAACAGATAAAGTCATTTTGAGGTCATCACATATCATCACTGCATTGGGACGCTGTGCCATTGATGCGAAGTTACATTTTCAGTGTGACAATGGATACTGTACTTTTTACTCTCTTCATCCTAAAATATAAAAGTTTTTAGATGGATGTGACATATCCTATTACTATAAATCTGAATAAAAGTCATAATACATCCACTCAAAAACCCTTATATTTTTTTTTGATAGAGGGAGTTGTATAAAATGGATTGAGGTCCTGCTGCTGCTTTGAGTGGACGTCTGCAAGACTGCAACTTATGATGTTGCCGCCTGTTGTCAACTTGCTATCAAGACAAGTGAATCTTCATATTTGAAGGATAATACGACACGATTTTGTACATGTACATGCTCTATCTCTTCTTTATTAAGGAAAAAGGGAAATAGAAGAAAATAAAAGAAATGCTTCTGTTGTCTTTAAATCTTATGAATAGCCAAACCAGGCAACCATGGAACACCTGTTTGACATTGCTGCATCTCAGTTTTTCATTACTGAAACAGCTTGTTTTACATTCTGTACAACTTTGAAACATATTGTACTACAGAGTACTTGGCATTTATTCTTGATCGTACTAACTGATTATTGACTTGAAAATGCTACTACTACGGTATGTACTTCATATTTAGCGAAGGGAGTATTTGATTCATGGCCACACTTGGTCCCATTATACTTTTAGTTGTCATAATTTGTTAGGCATGTGTTTGATTCACTGTCATAGTTGTGACTTGTCACATTTTTTCAATAGCGTGTTCCACATGTCATAGACTTAATTTTCTTGCTAATTTTGTTACACTTTGACTAGCAATTTATTTATCATACTTTTATGACTGACATAATTTATTTAATCTTAATTATGATATTTCACATGAACTTTACTGCAGGATTATACTACTCCGGGCAAGGACGAGGCCTAGCAGATGCTCAGATGCTGCTGACATGGTGTGCTCAAAGATGAGATGGGTGTGATACCTGTGATCAATGGATGATTCGAGATCTCGGGTGATACGCATCATTGCTGGTCTCGCTCACCTCTAGTAGTAGTAGCTACTGAAAGCTCTGCAGCTCTGCCATCTCCCACGTCAAGCTGAGCCCGTTTGCTTCTCCTCACCGCCACCACAGCTCACCGTCTCGCTCACCTCAAATCACCCCGTGTGCCCTCAATTTACCCTTCTGCCCCCGCGTGCCTGCGGCTTACCCACTTCATCGCGACGAGGGGCACATCGGTAAAAGCGGGGAGGTGGCCGGCGAGACGGCGGTTGAATTTACCCATCTGCCCGTCCCGTCGCTGTCCGTGGGGCAGGGGTAGGAGGGTAAAAGCACCCGCGCCGCGTTCGCGCGGGAAATCCGGGTGGGGAGCTGTACTACTGTGCTCCTCTCCGTTTTTAATACCGTCGCTTCTGCTGCTGCTGCTGCTGCTTCACCCTCTCCCGTCTCCTCGTCTCGGGGGGTTTCGTGTTCGCCTCGCCTTGCCCTGGCTCGCTTCGGGGCGGAGGCGGAGGCGGCGTCGCTGTCTGTCCCCGATCGAATGCTGCCGCTGCTCTCTCGGGCGTTGGCTTTCGAGATCTGGGCGCGTGCGCGATCGGCCCCGAGGTATGCTGCCCCCACGCTTTGCTCTCCTTTGCGATGGTTTTGGTTTGACCGCCGTTTGATTGAGAGGAGTTCTGGGAGGCAGGCACGCGTTGTTGTAGTTTGGGGGTTCCGTTGCTTGCGATGGGGAATGCGCTTTGTGCAGTTTGGTTTGGTGGCTACTGTTCTCATACGAAGATTTTGTTCTACATTTAGTATCTGTTTGTGCCATCCTCTTTATGATCTGAGCAGGTTGTCTTGTTGGCATTGGAGTGTTTAGGGTTGTCCAATTGGAAGATGTATGGATTACTGCTTTATTAGCTGATAAAAATGTTGTTTTATATGATCTTTTGGCGATGTTTATGTGGTTTGAGATGATTTTACTGGTGGTTTTGATCATACACAGATTCACCTGATATTGGCTCTTCATGGAAGAGCAGTTGGGTATTCCTGGCTGTGGAGTATTAGTTGATTGGTGAACTAAAATGCACTAGGAATCATTCAGGAATAAATGTTGCATAGCTTTATCTGGTAGTAGAATAATATGGTAAATGGACCTTGGTTAGTATTGTTCTAAGATCTTAACATTGAAAACTGTTATAAAAATTAGCGTCTTGAACAACTTAATTTGTCATAGAGAGAAAGATTGTAGGCAAATTCAGGGTTTTGTAAGTTGGGTCAATAGGGATTGAGGTTCTCTGTGAGATGGGCCTAATTAAATAGCCTGAAGCCCTGAAGATAATGTAAGAAGGGGGGCACATTTTCCTGTAGTGATCTTTCTCTGGTTTAGGGTCGGCATTTAGGGCCTGTTCGGCAGGTGAGTTTGGAAACGCGCACAGTAAACACGGAAAACGGAGCGGTCATTAGCGCGTGATTAATTAAGTATTAGCTAAATTTTTTTTCAAAAATGGATTAATTTGATTTTTTTAAGCAACTTTTGTATAGAAACTTTTTGCAAAAAAGTTCACCGTGTAGTAGTTTGAAAAGCGTGCACGGGAGGAAAAACACTGTGCGGCACTGTGCGCGTTCCGAACCGACGCTGCCGAACAAAGCCTAAGCTTGTAAGAATCTGAATACTAACATAATTTCTAATGATGTGAATGTAGATAACAATACCCAATTAACATACTGTATCATTATGTCAACATCCATCCAGTGACACAGTTTATTTAGGGATTATTTGATGATGGGTGCGGAACCATTAAGAACTCTGTTGATGGTCGTCAACTGATCATGACAAGTGCACATGATAGCCCCTACTTCATTTATGAATGTTAAACCTCTGAAGTATATCCCCGCAACAAAATCCCTCTTCTGAAGTATACCATGACACCATTACAGGTTCAATGATGAAATTATGAATGTGAATTTGCAAGAGTTGCATAAAAGCTTTGCATGTAGTATGCTTCTCTCTGCTCATGTACTTACTCCATTCAGCTTATTAGTTTTTTTGGGGGGTATTTGTGATCCTTTTTTGCGGGTAAGGAGAGCTTGTTTGTGTTATGTGCAACAAATCTCCTTATGCCTGAATGTTGTCTTGCACTAAGATGATCCATTAGTCCAACTCAAACGCCCGGTACCTTTGACTATCAGCATATGAGTCCTCCAAACCTCAGCGGATGTATTTTTATCCTTGCATGTGAATCATGCTCCCGTATTTATCCATACCGATCATGGAGCTGAGTATTTATTAACTGCATAAGCTGATGATTGCAATTACGTTTTCTTCTTGAGATCTTATGTTTCTGTAGTGAGCACTACTGTAGCATGTTAACCAATACCCCTGTGACTGTGTTAAGACATTGGTTGTTACCTTGCAGGACAAATCAATGGAGAACGCAACCAAGGCTGCCGATGTTGGGCAAAGCAACTCAAGATCATGGAAGAATGTCTTGCCGCAACGATCCCAGATTCCCAATCTTTTGTACATTCTGCTCTCCTCTGGGGCTTGGCCAGCATAACATGAAGTTCAAGCCCCAGAGAAACAGCACCTTGTAAGAGGGGTTCTTCGTCTGCACGTGCCCAACAACAACTCCTGCAACCGTTTTCTCCACTGACACGGATGAACTCATCCGGGTGACCGCTTCTCCATTAACCTATGGATGAAGCTCCGTTGAAAACCCAAGTAGAAGTACTGCATAGCCGCCACTAATCTCTTTTCACACTCTTGTGCTTTATATTTTGATGTGTTTCCTTCCATGGTTCGTTACTGTATCAAGTTCATGTAGTACTACTTGGTTATGCTGCCTGTTAGCTTTTGATGCCTTCGGTACGGTGTTGGTGCCAATATTGGTTGGATCGAATGCTTGATGCGATCATACTACCACTGTTAGATTCTACAAGGCTGTTCATACAATTCGGTTTTGTCTGCAGTTCTAATTGTCAGGCAAAATTATGTGTGTTGATTTGCAGATGTGAGGTGTCTTTGTATATCCCCTTGACCTTTCTAGCAGTCACCTCCTTTGAGGTGGAGTATAGGACTCATTTTATCCCAAATTATAATAATTTTGAGCTATATATTTTGAACATTTAGTATATCCAGATACATAGTTAAAAAATTTTATATTTTAAGACGAACGTAGGAGTAGTTTAGTTAAACTTTTAAAAGTTTGATAAATCTTGTTCTTAAAATTAAATGTTTATGATTAAAAAAAGTATGTTGTAAAATTTGACGAACCGTAGCAGCGAACCAAAACAGTCCGATTTTCGGATCGCTGGAGTCTCCAGAGAAAGGACAAGGAAAGGGCACGTGCTGACATGTGTTTTTTGTAGTTGTCATTCTAGAAACGTTGCTTGTTTGTACTGTACGTACTTGTTTTTTTTTTGGCACTGCAGGCAAGCTACACATGTCGTCGTCCTCTTATCCTTTTTATTTTTGCTGGATTATGAACAGTGTGAACTCAGAAGACGAAATATTTGCACAGCAAAAAAAAAGAAAAAATGAAAAAAAGAAAAAAAGAAAAAAAGAAAAAGAAAAGCCAATCCACTTGATACACTGTGTGTTCAGCGCTGGCCCCTCATCCCCGTTTCCGTCAAGTCAAACGCCTTCACTTCGCTGCCACTCTCGCTCAACTGCTTCGGATCCTTCCGCCCGCGCGAGCGATTGGCCGGCTCCCCTCGCCGCCGGTGGAGCAGCGAGCGAGCGGGAGGAGGGATGAGATCGCAGCTCGACGCCGCCGTCTCGTCGCCGCCGCCGACGCCCGCCGCCCGGCGGTGTCTCCGCCCCGCGCTGCCACGGGCCCTCAGGTACAGGCTGTTACAGTGGCGTATGGTTTACATGTGGCCGGCGGCGGCCGATGTGGTTGGGTTTTTGACCTTCCGCTGATCTGAATCCGCGTCTCTGGTTTTTTTCTTCTAGGTTTCATGCGTTCCATGGGCAGCTTCGCGCTTATCGCGGTGGCGGCATCGGAGTCCGCTCCCCGGGCCATCTCCCAAGCAAGCGAGGTTCGTGGGTGGCAATGCAGCACGCTTTTCCTGTCTGCCATTTGGAGTTCTAACCCTTTTTTTTAACGAATTGGTCACCGAACCATGTTCTGATTTTATCAATATAATTTGCACCCTTTGCCTTGGTCAGGACTAGTAAGAGTGTTCAACTCAGCAAAGGGGATGAACGAGAAGGTGACTAATGGTAATGTAGAACAACCAAGCACTTCGACATCCGGAAATAACCCAAGCTTTCCTGCTCAGGTGATTTTTTTTTCTGTACAACATTTTTTTTAAAAAATTCTGATACCTCACCAATACACCATCATTGTAATGTGATGGCGATAGGCACTAGGGGTTAGCATGTGATTTTTAGGATGGCAATACATAAATTTGATTGGTAGATTAAGGTGGCATGTGTTCTTTAGAATACATGGTTTATAGGTCAATGGTGGTGAACTTGGGTTGTTTGACAGAGCATCTAAGTGGTTCTGTACTGGCATGTCATAAGTGCCTTTTGAAGCAACGGTTTCAATTGAAATGTATTCCATATGTATTCAGTGTTCCCTTCATTCGCAGTTCGCAATGGATGGTATACAAAAGCACCTTTTGTCTTGCTTAATGTTTCAGATTATAATTTTTCAGGGGAACTTCAACGTGGTTACTATTGTAAGCATCATATTCTGCGCTCTACACAAAATTGTTATTAGCCAGATGCAGTTGATGACAAAATTTCTCCCTTTGATGTCGCAAGACATTACGAGTTTACCATTGGCATGCATATCGGATCCTATGAAAAAACCTGTTCCTCTGAAGCTAGATGTGAGTTTTCCACCATTGCCTGATATCGGATGGAGCATCTCACGCTTGTACTACCTATTCAATTCACAGCTTGAACGGAACATTGCCTTGTAAGTTGAGCAGTTAGACATATACGTTTGGTATTTTGTCATGCTTCTTTTGGTAGATTACTGCATTACTGGGCTTTCACTTTCTGCACATCCTGAAAAGTTTGTCTATTCCAAATTTACACATAATATAATTTTTAGCTCAAGGTAAATCAACTTCATACTTCATATTTACTTATCTTTGCAGGTCTATCATTACTTTGATGATTACGTGCTTTTCACTAGTTGTTGTTGGGGGATTCTTGTTTCATAAGTTCAGGTCTGTTATTTTTATTTAAAGAATATGCATTTTTTCTAATTTAATATTCTTTGTTCTCCTGTATTGTTCCTTTTATTTGTATATTTATTAAAAAAAACTCTCTGTAATAATTGGACGGGCATAAAACTATGATGAAATAACTTGGTTTCCATTTCAGGAAAAACCAACAAACTTTAGAGGAATGCTTTTGGGAAGCTTGGGCATGTCTAATTTCATCATCTACTCACCTAAGAGTAAGTAGAGATTAGTAGTGATTGTTGCCAATTGAAGAACAATACGCTAAGTTAGTTTTGCATAACCTTATGTTTAGACAATAGATTAGCATAACCATTTATATAAATGTTTTTCCTTTAATGTAATCTATGTTAATATGATCTTTTGTTATTTCTATTAACAGCAAAAGACACGCATTGAGCGTGTACTTGGGTTCTTTCTTGCTATCTGGGGCATATTGTTCTATTCTCGTTTGTTAAGCGCAACGACAGAACAGTTTAGAGTAAGTTACCATTTTGAAAATATACAAACTCAAGGTGAAGAACATTAAATTCAGTGCATGCCTCTGGTAAATAACCACCTTGTTGTGTACAGATCCAGATGCATAAGGTAAGGGAAGGAGCACAGCAGCAAGTCATTGAGGATGATCATATCATCATCTGTGGAGTCAATAGTCATCTGCCGTCCATATTGAATCAATTGAACAAGTTCCATGAATCATCAATTAGGTTAGGAACTGCTACTGCAAGGTAATTGAAGGATAACATAATTAATATTTTGGTTATGCCTATCTATATTCTCTGATGCAGCTGATTGCTTTCTTTTGAACAATGTCAAGGAAGCAGAGAATTCTTCTTCTATCTGATCTTCCCAGAAAGCACATCGAGAAACTTGGAGATAGCATCGCCAAAGATTTAAATCATATTGACGTCTTCACCAAGAGGTAAAGGGTCACAATCGTTTGCTTTCGCCTGTTTACATTTGACAATAGACACTTTCTTTGACATATAAAAACTCATTGAGACTCCAATTTTTTACATTTCAGCTGTAGCCTTAGCTTGACAAAATCATTTGAGAGAGCAGCAGCAAATAAGGCAAAATCTATAATCATCCTACCCGCAAAGAATGAACGGTATGCATACAGCATAAACTTTTCTTGCGCTGGTTAGCACAGAGTAAATTACATTTTCTTTACTGGGAATCATTTCAGAGTAGGGCATCTTCTCTTTCATAACAAACCTCTGTGATGTTGCATTGAGATTGTAGAGATAAGCTAAAAGCAGCAGGGCATCCAACTCCTTCAAAATAGCATTGCTTTGTTACTTACATTCGATTTGTGCTACTATTGGATTGGATTATGGCCTTATGGAATACTTCAACCTTTATTGCTTGGAGGTTTGGAATGATAACTTGAAGCAGGCAGTTCACTTTATCAGAATTGATTACCAAGACAAACTTTCTAAGGGAAAGTAGTGGATGCTCTGAACATATCGGTTGTCTGCCAATTGTTGAATATAAATGCCATATGTAAAGATCTTTTTTTTTCACACAAGCAGATCTTGTGCAAAATAAGTCATGTTGAAATTTGACTACTTAGAACCACTTTACTGAAAAACTCATCTTTTTGAACCTGACCAGATATGAAGTGGATACAGATGCATTTCTTTCTCTGTTGGCTCTGCAATCTCTTCCACAAATTGCATCTATTCCTACCATTGTTGAGGTATATGCAACCTTCTAAATTCATACAATGAATATAAATATCAAAAGTTGTGCCTTTATGTATTCATTTTATATCATTGTAGGCTTCTAACTCAACCACATGCGATCTTCTGAAATCAATCACAGGCTTAAATGTGCAGCCTGTGGAGATGGCTGTTTCTAAGCTGTTTGTGCAGTGTTCTAGGCAAAAGGGCCTTATTAAAATCTACAGGCACTTGCTTAATTATCGCAGTATTGTTCTAACCTTACTGATATATTTTTGTTCATATATTTTATGTAGAAGGTTGCAGATTTGCAGTTATCTTTAAGGACTACCAACTTTGTTTTCACATGATTAAATTTTGGAATCCACAAATAAACTAGTTTGCCTATCTGATTTGTTTTACAAAACTGGTTCTGCCTAAGCCCTGGTGTGGCATGCCTCCTTTGTTCATTGAACTGTAGTTCTACACTTAGTACAACTGTGGATTGATTCAGAACCAGTAATATATGTCAACCCAACTTTTGGTTATGAACTAAATAATTTTTTTTGAGCCTCCTAAGGTACTGTATCATATACAATATCATATTTACTGGCCAGTTTTTCCTTTTTCTAAAATCACTTTTGTGGCCAGCTTGGGTCATATCTAGCCACACATAAAAAAAGATTGTTTCTCTTTCTTCTGAACAACTGGAACTAGCATCCATCAAAGTTTACCATAGTATAGTGTGTGATTCTGCATTTCTGATGTCAATGGTTGTGTAGCACTTGCATCTAATCCATCAGAAAAAAATATCTCATATTGAAATGGTTTTATGATTTTGTCATTATTGTTTTCTGCTTTTTACATGCTCTTGCCTTTTATTTAATTGGTTTGTGAGTACCTAAACTATTTTGTGCTCTTAATGATAGGACCTATTATCCTACCTGGGTTGTGACTTATGTTGTTCTTATCATGCAGAAAACGTCTTCAACCTTTTCAGCTTTCGGGAAGTAGTAGGTATGAAGTACGTGGATGTGAGGCGTAGGATCCCAGATGTAATATTACTTCAAATAAGTGAATGCCTAAACTCTGCAGCCTGTACCACTTCATTTTTGTGATTTCTCTGCTTTGTGTTCATGACCAGGCAGTTGTTTGTGGTATCTTCCGATCTGGAATGATGCACTTTCACCCAAGTGAGGATGAAGTGCTAACAGAGACAGACAAAGTAAGTTTTTTTTGTTTTCTTTTTCATGTTAAGGGCAACAAGTAGAAAATATTTCTCAACATAGTATTCCAGAAGAATTATCTGTTCATTGAAGTCTGAGAGCTCTTCTAACTGCTGTCCTAAGCCATTTACCGAAGTGAGCTTATTCCATTGTTCTGTTAAATAGATACTGATTAGGTTTTTATCTTGTTAATTACTAAAGTTAGCATTAGTATAAGTATCTATTAATTTCTGAATATTTTGCTAGTATCTTTGGACGTTTTTCTTCTAAAAAAAGGTCCACTGGAACTACTTGCATTCCCTACAAGAGATGATGATGTCATACATTCTTGATTCCTTCATTTCACAGCTACTGCTTATTGCTCCTGTTTCCTGGAGGAGAAGAGCACAGTCTACATTCTTAAATTCTCCAAATGGAACACAAAATTCAAGTCATTGCTCAGAGTCAACAGAGGGACAAAGATCGTCTGGTATGGCCCTTGAGGTGAAGGAAACAAGGCTAAATAGCATCAGAAAGCGCCCTTCAAAATCGCTCTCCAAGGTAAAAGTCAATGTAATGATGTATCAATGGAAATCCATGCCCCTCTCCATCAGATTACTGGGTTCATAAGTGGTTGACTGTATGCAGAGCAATGATTACATGCTGGGACCAAGAGAACACGTGCTTATTGTTGGTTGGCGGCCAAAAGTTACTGATATGATTCGGGAATACGATAATTACCTTGGACCTGGCAGTGTATTGGTATGTGTAGGGATAATAGGAAAAAGAAAAATATCAACTGTAGTAGAAAATGAGGAGTCTATGACTATATTGCCGCATCCAGACATATGTTCATGTATAATAAGTTTAACTTTGATGTGCAGGAAATATTGTCAGAAACCCCCATTAAAGAGCGGAGCAGTATTGTCAACCCCCTCATTCAGAAACAACTGAAAAATATTAAAGTTAACCATCAGGTCTCTTAAACCCTCTATATGAATAGTAACCTATGATGTCCACTGATAATATGCTTGCACAGGCAGAAAAATAACCCTGATATTGTTATTTGCTAATTTTATGCGATAGCGTTAATGCAGGTGGGATGTCCTATGAACTATGACACTCTAAAGGAAGCAATATTTAACTTTAGGAAATCCAGGAAGTATGACCAAAATGTTCCGTTTTCAGTTGTCGTAATATCTGACAAAGACTGGCTAGGTGGAGGTATGAGTTACATGCCAGTGATAGAACCATGCTATTTCCCTGTTATGTATAAAATTGAAGTTCACCTGCTTATGGTTTCTGCAGACACTGCACAGGTTGATAAACAGTTAGCGTATACTCTTCTCCTTGCTGAAAACATTTGCCAGAAACATGACATTAAGGTCAGTTTTTCTCAAGTTCCCATTATTTGTAGTGCTTGAAACACACTAAATGAACCTCCATTCTCTCATCAGCGTGCAACACATTTCCTTTTGGAATACTGTGATACACTTTGTCCAGATCTCTGGATAGACTGACCTTAAAATCCATAAATCATTACCCTGTTGTTTTGCATTACTAATGACTAAATAAAATATGAATAGTTCAATGCTATTTTGTTCTTCTTGAATATGATGTGGTTCAACTAGTCATCACATACAATAGTTTTCTTATAAACAACAAAATATAATTGAATTATGTATTTTTTATCTGAATGTGTTCCTACAGGTTGAGCATCTTGTATCAGAAATTGTAGACACAGGACTGGGAAAGCAAGTGAGAATTTGCTTGTTGTCTATTACTAAATTCATCAAAATTGATTTAATTTTGAAGCAAATTCTTTAGCCTTTCATTTTTTGCAGATGTCTAGAATAAAACCATTCCTCTCATTTATTGGAGCAGAGGAAGTAATGAGCCTTGTAACAGCGCAGGGTTAGTTTTTTCAATTATTTATCAATCTTGGCTATTTTATTTCCTCTGAAATCTATGTCATGATAAAAAATGTGATGTAGTTGCGGGAAGCAGTGAGTTGAATGAAGTATGGAAGGATATTCTGAATGCTGAAGGAGATGAGATCTACATCAAGGTAATATGAGCGTAATTTGTGCTTTTGACCAATTCTTGTATTTTTGTGATAGTTGGAGGAACTGCTTTGCTGTACATTTTGTAGGAAATAGGACTGTACATGAAAGAAGGAGAGAAGATATCATTTTCAGAGCTCGCTGAAAGGGCGGTTTTACGTCGTGAAGTTGCGATTGGCTATGTCAAGGACCAGAAGCAGGTTAAGATTCTCTATCTTATTCTGTAACTTTATATGTGTGTGATATTTCCAGAACACATAAGACCTTGTTAAGATCAGGCCCTTCTTGACTTTGTCATCTAGCTTCATGGACCTGATTTGTGTTGACATGGGGCTCTTCTGGCTTTGTGAATATCAGTCCGTGATTTAAGTGTTCTTAACAACCACCAACTAATTTATACTTTGTATTACCATGCAGCATATAAATCCTATGAACAAGTCGGAGCTACTCTCTTTTGAAATGACAGATCAACTCATTGTGATATCTGAGTTTGAAGGTGAACAACCAGTTGTAAGGGGTGGAGAAACTTCGACATAAAATTTCCAGCTTGATGTTCTGCTGAAATTTTGACAGCTTTATCTATTATGATAAGGTCTTGTATCACGTTAGATTAATCATTCTTTCCCCCCGGTTCAAAGGGAAATAAAAAAAGTCATAAAGGCCATTTAGTAAAATATTATATATGCCTTAATAGCTGTAGAACCTTTTGAGCTTTTCTTTTATTTATCTGCAGCTAAACTGCAGAATCTTTTTTGTTTATCTGTAAACATAGTTGAATTCACATAGTCAACTTGTATGATGTAGCAATCTTGCATAAAGAAATGGAAAGGAAAGTTCTTTGATGTTGCCTTTTGACTATTGAATAAAACTATATATAACTGTTCTTCTTTTGAGTTTGATTTGATCAAGTGGCAGGCAACATTGTCGTTGTCTGTAGGAGACATTCTTCTCCTCCATCTGTACTAAAAGTTTTCTTCAGATTGTTGCTTCGAGCACCATCAACTACAGGAAATCTTCTGCTTTGGCTTCATGAGATGTCTTCTCCAGAGCAACCAAGAGGTGAATTCTTGTTGTCTTCGATTTTTCCTGATTTCTCACCTGTAATTGCTTGCATCTGTACATTCATGCATGCAGGGCAGAACACAAGGATGAGGAAGATGACGGCGAGTGCGAATGGGGATACCGACGAAACTTCAGGCTTAACGACTCCCCAGAGCCACGAAGTACCGCTGTGTTCTTCATATGAAGATGTGATCACCCGTATCCCTGAAGAAACTCGGTTGCGCAACCCAGAAGCTTACCATCCTAAGGCTGTCTGCATCGGTCCCTACTTCCACTCAGTGAGAAATTCACCAAGCTTCAGGCGAATGGAACAGCACAAGCGCTGGTGCGTCAACAGATTGCTGGACCGTAGCAATCACAGCCTTGAACCTTTGGTTCAGGCCTTCCTGCTTAGACTGTCAAAGGCAATCAAAACAAAGTCTTTCAGGCAGCTGTACGCAGAGCCAGTTGATATGACAGAGGAGGAAATCGGCATGATGCTGCTGTTCGACGGCTGCTTCATCGTGCACTTCTTGCTGAGGCATGATCCGAACAAGGGCGCAGAGCACGAGTACTGGACAAAGCTGGATGCTGGCCATCTCGATCATGAGTACGAGACGCTCCAGTGGGAGAGGCCCTGGGAGTGGAGCCTGGTCGCCATCGACATGCTCCTGCTAGAGAACCAAATACCTTTCGTCGCTGTCAGGATCCTGTTTGACATTCTGAAGACGGAGCATGACAAAGCCCTTGACCTGACGGCATGCGCGAGGAACATGTTCAACAAGCACCTGCCTGCTGGAATGCGCACATCAACACGCCCAATTCGCTGCCAGGACGTGCGCTGCCTCCTGCAGCTGCTCTACCGGTCACTCCTCCCAAACCCAAAACTACAGAGTGATCTGATGGAGCCACCACCGAAGCCACCAAGAACCGGCATTGATCCTGCCAAGAAGCTTGACACCGATGGGGTTGGCATCACCAGGAGGCGGCAGTGGTGGTGGCCGTTGAGCCATTTCCAGGAGCCCTTCACCTTCCTCGACATCGTCTTCAGCCATGGCAAGGTGCAGATCCCTCAGCTGGAGGTCAGCGACGCCAGCATCCAGCTGCTGCAGAACCTGATCGCGTTCGAGAAATGCTACCAGGGCACCACGTCCCATGTGGCCAACTACGCCGCCTTCATGGACGCTCTGAACGCGGATCACCATGACACGGAGTTGCTCCGCAAGAGGAGTATTTTCGACGTCCAGTTCACCCCTGCACAGCCTGAGCTCTCCCTGAGAAGGCGGTGCAAGCAGGACGTCGACCCGTCGTCGGAGAACTACCTCAGCCGGATGATGGTGGACGTGGTCCTGTACAAGGAGGCAAGGGCCAGCATGAAGAAGACGCAGACGCCGATGTCGGACACCGCGTTCTTCGCGGTGCTGGCTGTGACTGCGTATGTTTTGCTGGCTTTCTGTTGGTACATCGTTTCTTAATGATACTATACTATGGAAGTGGATGATGCTTTTCTGGAGATATTTAACTATTTGCTGACTTTTGTTGTTGTTACGTTCTGTTGGCTGTTAAGCGGGTCCTTTGCTCCTTCACGAAACCAGATACCAATTTTGTGTGAAGTTGTGGATTGTCAAGCATCTGTTGAAAATGACTTGATTGGAGGCGGAGGGACACAGAATCTGCACAGTTTCGCTGTGTTATCTCTGCAACAAAAACGAGTAGTAATGCCTTTTCCTAACAGAAAGAGGATGTTTCAGAGATTTCAGTAGGGTGTAGCCTTGCCAATTTGCCATGATAAGAGGTTAAGCACTATCAGTAAGGTCCTTTGGGGGAAAGTACCGGTAGTGTGTTGTATGACTCTATCCACTAGAATATAAATCTTAGTTTTCACAAATATTACGTATATTTAAATATGTTTCCAATAGAAATTTAGTGAGATCAGAATATGTGTCTATCGTCGTACCATGTAATTGGAAAAAAAGTAAGGTCATTTAGGATCAGTAATTGAAAAAACGAGCTGTTTAGATACTCCATAGGATTTTTAAAGGAGAGATCACTGAAACATGGAGGCTTGCTTCCAATCGAATAATTAAGGCAAATCAACGATATTTGTAAAATCCCCATATTCAAACAAGGGCTCAAACTATTCACCAGCGTCCTGAATGACGTCTTCAGTCATACAGACTTTACACATCCTCTATTTAGAATACGTAAAGTATCAAATGCGCCTTTGATCGGAAAAGGAATCGAACCAGCTCATCGTCTCCACATATCGCCTTCGCCTCTCCTCTCCTCTCCCTTCTCTCTGCTCCCCACACTCGGAAGTCCGAAGCAAAGCGGCAGCACCGCGCGAGTGCTCGGAGAGAGAGAGGGAGGCATGGCGACGACCGCGACCCTCCCCTTCTCCTGCTCCTCCACCCTCCAAACCCTAACCCGCACCTTCTCCCCGCGCCTCCCCCTCCGCCTCCGCCTCCAGCTCCACCGCCGCCGCTTCTTCCACCACCTCCCCTCCCTCGCCGCCCTCCCGAGGCTCCCGCGCCCTCCCCTCCTCCCCCCCGCGCGCCGCCCCATCTCGGCCTCCGCGGCGCCCAACGGCGCGTCCTCCGAGGGGGAGTACGACTACGACCTCTTCACCATCGGCGCCGGGAGCGGCGGGGTCCGGGCCTCNCGGGCCTCGCGCTTCGCTTCCACCCTCTACAGCGCCCGCGCTGCCGTCTGCGAGATGCCCTTCGCCACCGTCGCCTCGGATGACCTCGGTGGAGTCGGCGGCACGTAAGTGGACGCTTCTCTTGCTACTATAGACTACTCTATAGTTCGTCACATTCCCCCCGATTCTTAGGAAGGTTTGGTTGGTGTATTATAGCAGCATCGTTGGCTTTTGGCTTTCCTTTTTTGCATGCACCGTAATTGGAGCGCTTCCTTGTGAATGACTAACCAGGAAGGCAGGAACCATTTCCAATTTTGTCAGGCATCGGGTTCGATCGTTGCTGATGTTTTGTTCTGTGATATTTTTGAAAATAGAATGGCTTCGCTAACTCTTATTTGTTACTACATTCTAGGGAATTTTTGTGTTTGGGTAGATCGTTACTTACTATATCATATACTGCATTTGAACGGGGTACTTTTGAGTGAGAACATTCTCACTAGCTGTTATCTCAGTGGCATTTGCTCATTTTGGGGTTAGAGGCACAAAGCTGGTGGGGAATGTGTGTTTCGAGTGAAATGCACTTGTTATTAGCAGTACTTTTAAATAATTTACATCTGCACCATTTGTTGCCTTTACTGTTCTGATCACTTTTCAAGGTTTTTCATATTCAGTATTATTAAAGAATTTGATTAAATGTATACAACACAATGACTCCCCTGCACAATTTACGCTGCTATACCGGCATAATGTGGCTTATTTCATTGTTTACTGGGATTTACAGTTTAAATCATTATGAATACTAGAGCTAAACCCATGCATTTTAATGACCTAGTACGATATTAGACAATGGCTACATGCAGTACTGAATCTAGAAATATTTTAGAGCATGGGCAAACTTCACTATAGCTAGTATTTACTACAGAAATTCTATTTCAAAATTTCTAATTATATGGAATTTTAATGGATTATCCACTGATGAGCCCGGGCAGCTGCTCGGGGTCGCTGGGCGGTAGATCCACCCCTGGGTACACGTGTATTTCCAATAATCTGTAAGCAGTTTGGCACAACAAACCAGCAGACCAAGCCTAAAAAATGGGCATTCTTTTAATACCTACCACCTTGCTGTAATACCAGAGCCTGGAAGGATATGCGTATGCATAAGAACTGTTATTCGTTTTTTTCTCACAGATGTGTGCTTCGTGGGTGTGTCCCAAAGAAATTATTGGTGTATGGATCCAAGTACTCTCATGAGTTTGAAGAGTCTCATGGCTTTGGATGGATGTATGAGACTGACCCAAAGCATGACTGGAACACTCTGATTGCCAACAAAAATACAGAACTGCAGCGCCTTGTTGGCATTTACAAGAATATTTTAAACAACTCAGGAGTCACTCTAATTGAAGGCCGTGGAAAGGTTGGGTGATGTTCGTAAATCAAGTTAAACTTTGAATAGACTGTTTCCCTATACAAATACTATAGTAAGGTGCAGCTGTTGATGTAACTTTGTTTACTTAGTACAGATAGTTGATCCACATACTGTAAGTGTAGATGGAAAGCTCTACACTGCTAGGAACATACTTATAGCTGTTGGTGGGCGACCATCGATGCCGAATATCCCAGGAATAGAGCATGTTATAGATTCTGATGCTGCACTGGATCTACCTTCAAAACCTGAGAAAATTGCAATAGTGGGAGGTGGATATATTGCTCTGGAGTTTGCTGGAATTTTCAATGGCTTAAAAAGTGAGGTGCATGTGTTTATTCGGCAGAAGAAAGTTTTAAGAGGGTTTGATGAAGAGGTGAGCAAATATTGGGACAATGAAATCATATTCACAGTAGATGAAGTGCTTTGTTCACTGGAGTTATTTTTGTCGGTTGTGGATTTGCAGGTCAGAGATTTCATCGCTGAACAGATGTCTCTAAGGGGCATCACATTTCATACTGAACAGAGTCCTCAAGCTATAACCAAATCAAATGATGGTTTGCTATCTCTGAAGACAAACAAAGAAACTATTGGTGGGTTCTCACATGTTATGTTCGCAACAGGTCGTAAACCAAACACAAAGGTTTGCACCATATGTGCCTTTTGTTTTTACTATGTTAGATCTTGCATCTCCATTTGTTGATGCATCCATCCTTTGTTGCTGATGTAGTTCTTTAACTTGTAGAACCTTGGACTAGAGGAGGTTGGGGTGAAAATGGACAAGAACAGAGCAATAATGGTAGGTTAAGCAATCAATCAAGTGATACTTTACTTTGAGTTTCTCAGCTTTGCGAGACTCTAACATTTTGAGCTTCTGCACTGTATTTATGATTGTTAGGTTGATGAGTATTCTCGAACCTCAGTTGATTCAATTTGGGCAGTGGGAGATGTTACTGATAGGGTCAACCTGACACCAGTTGCACTTATGGAAGGTGGTGCATTTGCAAAAACAGTGTTTGGCGATGAACCTACCAAACCAGATTACAGGTATGTAGGATATCCCTATCAAGAGTACGTCAGTTACATCGCATGTTTGAGAGAATGTTTGTTGTTGCTGTACAGTGTACACTAGAGATGCATATTTTTGACAGTGAACGGGTATCTCTGTTGCATTTCAGTAGAGACTTTGTTACGTGGTCACATCCTAATGTATAGTTTGCAGGAGATGGGCTTGATTAGCTTCATTGCAGACATAACCTCTATTTCCTTGTTTAAACATGCTAGTATTCCTGTGGAGTTGTATGCTTGCAGTAACCTCTAGTGGAACATTTTGAGGAGTAAATACCCCATTCTTCCACTTCCATGTTTGATATGTTAATACAAAATAGTTTGGATGATTTCTTGCTTATCTAGATCTTGTTATTGATCATTTGTTGTGACATTGTTCTTGTTTTCGTGATGTGTTCTAGTAGTCCTTGAAGCTCCTAGGAGGCTATGACTGACTTTGTACTGAAATTATTGATTCATTTCAGTATTTCACTGTTTATCAGTTAAATTTTATTTGGTATTGGTTATTGTTGTTCCATTGGATGCTCTTTGATTGCGAATTACACAAATTTGATAGAGCTGTACCATCTGCCGTTTTCTCCCAACCACCCATCGGACAAGTTGGTCTTACTGAAGAGCAGGTATAGTATACGACGTGCATCTATATAAAGTGACACACAAAAGAAAGTCAATTAAATTTGTATTTTGTGCAGGCTATTGAGGAGTATGGAGATGTTGATATCTATACTGCAAACTTCAGGCCACTTAGGGCAACTCTCTCTGGATTACCTGATCGCATTTTCATGAAGCTCATTGTGTGTGCTACAACAAACAAAGTTGTAGGAGTACACGTGTGCGGTGAAGACGCACCTGAGATAATTCAGGTCTGCCTTGTTTTATATTCTTCCTCACCATTTCAGCTTTATTCCTGACATACTGCTGATGAATTTACTACATTTTGACAGGGAGTTGCAATTGCTGTTAAAGCTGGGCTGACAAAGCAAGATTTTGATGCCACTATTGGCATTCACCCAACATCTGCAGAGGAATTTGTCACAATGAGAAATGCAACTAGAAAAGTTCGGAGAAGCACAACAGATGAGGTGCAGGATAATACCCTTTAAATTCTTCCTTATCATAGCATAGGAGAATATTTTCTTAAAACTATCCATTTTCAACTAGAATTGCCTGTAGCTATTTGTTTATATTGTACTTACATGATATCCCTTCTGTATTCCAGGTAGAATCTAAAGATAAGGTTGTTACTCAGAACTAGTACAGATAGGAGGTAAGTACAGTCCATTTACACTGGCACTTGCTCTTGGTCTTTGCAATGCACATTTGATCACGGAGCAATTATAGTATTGTCCAGAACTTGTTTAATTCACAATAATATCTTGTTCCCACCGCCCAGTATAGTTCAAATGTAGTGTTGATTTATGGTTGTTTCACATGCCAACCAGTCTGCAGATGTAGCAAAATTCAGTCGAGTAACATCTTCGACTAATTGAATGGCTTCTATCCCCTCTCTCCCCCTTTTTGCGGGAATTCTATCTACTTGTTTGAATACTGAATATTTTGTTGTTAATGTGGGAGGATTATATTTCGGACCTATATTTATTTGCTTTGTTAGGCAGAGCCACATAAGTTTAAATCTGTATCCAAGATATCTTTCATTGTAAGCATCCATGGAATGTGCATTGGTTCAGCGTCATCATAATCTCTTATTTAGCTTATGTTGCAGGCATTCTCAGAGGGACTACTCTACTTCCGAGCAGCTGATTTACACTGGGCGAACAATTTTTTTTGTAGCGGTATCCACGGAAAGGAAACCCATGACAGGAAGCCAGCAAACTTGTATCATAGCGCTAACTGGCATTCTCTGATCCCCTTTTTGCATCTATTGTAGCTTGAACACGGTGATATACTATTAGCTGCTATTTTCCTTCTCTTGGTTGAAATAAGTGCTGCACCATGTGAGTATCACGGCCTGGAAATTTTGTAAGAAAAAAAGAAGCTGCTATTATTTTGGTAGTACAACTCGGCCTCATCTGAATTGTACATCATATCTGTGCGAGCATTTCCTAATATGTTGTAATTTTGCAGCAAAAGATGCATATTTTTTCATTTTCTGTCTGTATGATGATGTGCCTGTTGGCTGGATGTTACTGGCGATTAGGGGCGCCAGGTCACCAGCTTGTGCCGTCCCCTCTCTACTCGATGAATAAGGCCCAAGAGCCCGGAGATGGCGGTGGCCGGGACGGGCTTCATCGGAACTGCTTCAGACGGTCGCACATCCGAATTCTGATCCGAACCTAATGCTGAAATTGGAGCGCTGCATGGAAATCCTGATCCGATGCGAGACGCGGGCGCATGGAAATTGCACGAGCGCTCGGACGCGAGGATTGGGGATGGATTGATTAAGCTGTGTTGGAGTAGGATTTCTTACTTTGCAGTGACTTCATCTGATCTTATGTTTTGTCGGTTTAAGTTGGATTACGACGGTTTGGCTCCAATTTACAATTGACTCGACTTCGAATTGCAGGGCTAAGGACATGTTCAATGATAGAGACAAGTATGATCTTTTAAATAATACAAGATTATTTAGAGACCATGTTTTTATAATAGTTGAGATGACAAAGGTTCTAACTATTAACTCAAAAAATATTCCTTTTATTACTATATTTTTTATTTTTTTATCCTCATGTAACCATGTTTTCGTATTATAAAGACTAAGAATTATTGTTAAGCCGTTGTTATCCATAGCAATGATGTTTTGTTTCTCTTCTTTTTTTTCATGTTAACAAGTATTCTTAATTAGCAACGCTAAGAGATCATTATTAACAATCATTGTACATGCTTTAAGGGCTCACGAAAGAAACCAGACCAGTTGTCGAGTAGGCGATTTGGCCTCAGGATGTTGAAAGGAGGAACAAGGAGCACACCACATCCGCACCTTTAGGAGAGTGCTACGGATAAGACGTCCAATATTTAGCAAAACATCGGACGATGTTTTACTGTATTGTTGCGAAATGTTTCACATGTTGCACTACTCGATGAAAAATGTTTCAACAACAATGTTTTAGATGTTTCATCAATCGGGAAAAATTGTTTCATTGCTTGAACAAAAATGTTTCAGCTCTCAAACAAAAATGTTTCAACAAATTAAAACGGTGAAACACAATCGAATCACACACACAAGGACAAAAATATATGAAACACCATCAAAATACCCATTGAGACATTTTGATCCAACACAATGGAACATCAAAAATATGTGAGCTGAAACATCAAAAAATCATACAACAAAAGGTACCAGTCTAGACCCTTCTTCCTCCTCTTCAACGGTCGGCCGTTGCCAAGCTCGACACTGACGCTTTCTTCCACAGTGCCAACGACCTGTGGTCCACTGTTGTTGTGCCTCGCCGCCGTTGAGAAAAGTCGACTCTAACCCTGTCGCAATCGAGGAAGTCAAGGCTGACTGCGTCACCGTTGAGCATCGTCGCCATCGTACCACGCCGCCTGTTGATGCAAAAAACACACACTGGCCTGGGAGATCTGCTTAGCTCCAGTGCAGGTCCAAATCTTGGTGAGATGCGGGCGTGCCAGTCAGTTTGATCCTGCAACTGACAAGATATACAAACAACAGATCAAAGAACCGATCGGCCAACATAGCCGATGAAATAATTCCAGCCGATCCTGGTAACAGCCGATAGCGATAGGGTTTTGAGCTATCGGCTATGTGTTCAATGTAGGTTCTTACACTTGACAAAGAGACAATCGGCTGATGATAATATGCATTAGATCGGCAATGACTTGATAAAGTGACACGAAAGTTAGACATACTCGATCGGCTGTAGATATCAATGATACATAATCTAAATCTCAAAATATATTTAAACCAAGTGATTGGGATAGATCGGACAGGGCGCCGAGACAGTATAAATCACTTATGTCTAAAAACACTTCAAGAGAGAGATTATATATATTCATAGCATAGCCGATAAAGTGAATCTAACATAGATCCAATGCCATAAAATCCACAAGATTAGATTAAACAGTGAAACCTTTGTTGTCATCGGCTAAATTCAACTTATATGCAATCCTTATAAGCCGATGCAACGTCCAGATAACTCATCGGCTGAAACCCCAATGAAACCCTTATCGGCAATCAAAAAGCAGGCTAGAGATTCATGGTTCTAAGCACGACTTAGTAGGTCAAACTCAACTGATGCAGCACTAAGTATGTAAAGAAACATGGTATCTAGATGATCAAGCCCTTGACTGATTTTCAGGGTGGTAGATGCCTAAGCTAATCTAATCTAGCAAGACGATTTAGCCGATACCGGCAGAAACCCTAAAACGAGAAGCAGCCGATAAAGCTAAATCGAGATGCTAATACTAGATTAACAGAAGACATATGATAAATAGCCAGGCAAATATATTATCCAAACCAGAGCAATCCAAGAGGTCGAATGTACTGATGCAGCCTTGAACGACGCCGACGTAGATGATACAATTGCCTGAACCGACGGAACATTGGACTTACCCCTTCGCCGGAGATCGACAGTCGATGCAGCCCCGCGTCAGGTGCCAAATTCCGCCGGTTGATAAATAAACCGTAACAGAGTAAAAGGTGGCGATGCGCCGAATTGTATTGATCGAGAGTTGATTGATTACAATAACCCCGGGTGTACATATTTATACCCATGGGGAGATACTAGTCCTTGTAGGACAAGAAAGAAGCTTTCCTAAAGATAAAAGAAAAACGTAAAGTCCTTAAGGGACACTAAACACACTTTCCTAAAGATAAAAGGAAACTAACAAATATTCTAATTAATAGATACAATTGCCTTCTTCGGACTCAATCCGCACGTGGCAATCCTCATGAAGCACATCAACCGAACCCGACAATGATCTTGCCATCTCCTAATCGGAATCGGTTATATCGGCTATCCTTGTCCGATTCTGTTTCAGCCGACGCACACCGTAGCCGATTTGGCTTGCAGCCGATTCATACTCTGTTTCTGTAATCGCTTATCTCCTCCAATCGGCTTCGGCTTTAACTCTGAATCCAATGCATGATTTACCAAATTTCGTCGTTAACACCGCCATTAAGGAAGACAAGGCTGACCGTCACACCCTGAGGTTCCCCTTTCCTAGGTTTAATTCACTAAATAAATTGCTCCAAGAAAACATTTGTTTAACCTAGAACAAACTCTTAATTAATAAATTCATTTAACAAGTGGAATTAGCATGGTGAGATTTTTCTTGAGTTCCTCATGTTAAAATACATTAACAGGATTTTTAGTGGAATTTTCAGAGTAATGGAAATAATTTCAATAATTGAAAACCAATTATCGGAAGTAAATAAATTCCTAAATCTTCTTTTTCTTTTTTTCGGCCACTTGCTCTCTCCCGCGTGCCCGTGCCGCTCCTTTGCTAGGCCGGCCGAAGGCCTCAACCTAGTCCGCTCGCGCCTGCGCCCCCCCTCTCCTCTCCAGGACGCCGATAGGTGGGGCCCACCTGTCGGGTCTGTCCCCCTACCTCCGGCCGGCGGAGCCGGAGGCGTAACCACTGTCCACTGCCTTTTCCGCCCGCCCCACACCTTCCCTGCCCACTCTGCGTGTGTCACTGCATCCGCCGCTCCACTCCCCCACTCCGCTCGCGCGCCGCACCCGCGAAACGGCTAGGATTCGATTTTTGAATCTGTCGACTTCTCTCTCTCCCATGCCGTCGCCAATTCCACCCCATCCGGCCACGTCCGCGACCCCGGCGCCTATAAAATCACTCCCTGCGCTCTCCTTCATCGCTTTCCCCATTCGTCGTCCTCTCTCGTGCTCTCTACTGCCACCTTCCAACGCCTCTGGTCGCCGCTAGCTGCCGCTCCGCTTGCGGTCGAGCCGCGGCATCGCCATCGCCGCACTAGCGGTACAGTACCGCCCCTCGGCCGCCGTTCGCCCGTCGTCCTTCGCTGTCGTTTTGTCGCCGTCGCCGTCTTCTTCCCCAACACCGGCCGGTTTTCCGGTGAGGACTCCTCTCCTTTTCCCTTTATTTCCTTTGCACGCTGCCGCTCTCCACATCTGCACCATCATTTGTTTGCGCCGCCGCCCTTCGAGCGTTTGCCGATAGCAACCATCGGGTCGCACGCGCCGCCGCCTCCCGATCGGGATGGCCGGCGCCTTGCCGGCACTTCCCCACCGTGCGTCGTCTGCCTCGTGTCACCGACGGGTGGGGCCTGCCTGTCGGTGCCGGCTCCTCCCCCGCTGATGTCAGCGCCCTTATTTAATGCGCAATGAATCGCTAAGAATTTTTTTGTTAATAGTAAAATCATAGTGCATCTTCTAAAATTCATAACTAATTTGTCCGAGCTCCGTTTAAGTCCATTCAAATTGCAGTACATTCATAAAAATGCCTAGAATTCATTAAAAATGGTTTTGTTTCCTGTTTCAGTAGACTTATAGCATGTTTTGCCTGTGTGCTTTGTATGTCGCATAGATTCCGGCAGTTCCGACGCCCCTGTTTATTTTGAAGTTGTTGCAGAGATCCCAGCAGCACCAGAGCAAGGCAAGTCATGCATTCCTCATTGAGCATATTGTTCCTATTTTGCAAATATCCCTCTTTCTATTTAAATTATGCATTATTTTATAATATCATGTGGGATGGTGCCTAGTGTACTCAGCCATAGCTTGTTCACCCTGTGTCATTGATAGCTTGGGATATAACATGACTAGATGTTGATTTAAAAAATGCTTAGCCATGCTTAGACCAATTAGCCCATTTTGAGAAATCTCACTAATATCTTAGACCTTGGTGATGATGGACTTGTACCACCATGGTATTAATTCAAATAAAATATGCCTAATGGTGGGCTATGGGTGCATGGTTTTGATAGACGCGCCCATGACAATTAAGGACCGATTCGCAGAAAACCCTGGAAGAATTATCGTACTTATCACAAGTCAGCGTGGGCAACGACTGGGCTTGTAGTGTAGCTTTTCCCTCTCCGATGTACCCAGGCAAGGGTGAGCATGATGGAGTTTCGATGGGCCCTACGACGGTCTATGCAGCTTCTGGATTCACCTAGGAACAAGAGAGGGTTGCCTACCTTGGTTTAAGGGTAGAGGAGAAACCTGAAGTGTGGTACACTTGGTTAGGGAGGGTTATGCAAATGGTCCTATCACAGTTCCTTTTCGGTAAGTCGTGGTTGCATGCCAGCACACGGTAACATGTCGTGGGGTTGTGTCTTGTGTGTACAGATGCACACCTTTGATCAGAGTAAAACTATTCGAATAGCCGTGCCCGCGGTTATGGGCGATCAACCAGATTTACCATGATTAGTCTCTTCATTAATAACTTGACCTAATGGAACTGGTGTAGTTCAGGTGGTTGGTTGGGTTTGTCGCAACGCAGTGTAGCATTGGACAGTGATGGTTAATACTGTTTAATTACATTCTACAGTTTTACTACTTTCAACTACTATTTTTAAATGCCTGTTTTATGCAAAAGAACCCCTAGCCTCCCTTGGAATCACTTGCATCATATCTTCTCTTGGTATGATTTGCTGAGTACAGTGGGCAGTACTCAGTCTTGCTCTGTCTCTCTTACACCAGAGTTGGAGTACTTCTCGGATGGAGGTTACTCGGAGGAGTAGGCTTCATCACTGCCGTCAAGGATGCCCGTGGACTGGAGTCACCATGCTACGAGCATAAGTCTTTAGTTTAAGCTTGCTTTATCTTTCCACTGCATCTGTAAGACTTTTATAATGTTTTATAAGACGCGGATCTATATGTCAATTTTGTCATTTGTGTACCCTGACCAGTCCTGGATAAGGGTTTAATGCACATCCTGCTTGGAATTCTGGTTCGTGAATTTCTAGGCGTGACAAGTTGGTATCAGAGCCGACCTTGACTGTAGGACAAGCCAAATGAAAACCCTAAAAGCCTTCTGAGACCTTTTCATCTGCATATGCTCTTTGTACTTGGATTTGTTTCAGGAAATTTTGGGATTCATTTCCGTGGTTCTTGGAAAAAATTTTGATCACTTATTTGTAACGCCCGTTTTGTCGCGGCGTTAGCGGGAAAACTAGTTTGCTAAAAACTCTATTTGCGAAAATTTGCTCTTCGGTTGAATCTTGTCGTGTGCCAAGGTGTTAACGACGGATTTTGGTAATCGACTTGGAAAGAAAAGAGGAAACCGAAGCAGAGAGGAAGGATTGAGTTGGAGTCGGACCAGGCTTCGTATCGGACCCGGTAACCGTATCGGACTGGGGAGGCGTTGCTATAAAGAGCGTATCGGCCGATACGGATTTGGTTTGGTAGTGGGCCGATACGGGTTGTGAGCTGATAGTGTCAACGTGGGCTTGGTCTGGGCTCGAAATAAGCTTCAAGGAAGTTGCCAAATAGAGATAAAGCTCGGTTTTAGGCAATTGTATCTTGTAAATTAAGTAGTGTAGATTTAATCTGTGGCTTAAGTCTGCCGCAAGGACTTGTTTGTTAGTTGTAGATAAGATCATGCCCTACAAGGGTTCTGTTGTAACCTCGGGTATAAATATCCCGATAGTTTGTACATGTAAACTCTCTCTCTCAATCAATCACACAATCAAATCAATCTACTTTCGGCGCATCGCCAATCCTCGCAAGAGGTCTTCTTCGACGAGTTCTTGCTTCCTCGGAGCAGAGGTAAGAACTCGTCCCCGACGATCTGCATCGTCGGGGCTAACGTGTCGCTTTAGACACGTTAAGCCTCGATGATGTGATCGTCGATTATCATGTCTTGAATAGTTTTGACAGGTATCTTAATTAAGCCTCGCCAGCGGTTTACTCGCTTTAGGGTTTATTGCCGACGATGGTTTAATTCTTATGCTTGGCTAGATTGTTCAATGCAGCTGCCATCCCCAAAAGCAATCGACGACTTGATTTTCTTTGTGTTAAGTCTCAATTCACACTTCGAGTTGCCATCGACCTTAGTCCTGTTCTGAGATCTAACACGAAGCCTGTTTTCGGTTGTAATTAAGGATAGTGCCGGGGTTTTAGCCGGTCTTATCTAACATATGTGATTGCTTTATGTTTCTTGCATATGTTTGCCATTTATATGTGCAGATCGATAAGTATAGATATGTCGATCGTGAAGTAATCTTAAGATTTCTTTACGGTTGATGTGTTTATATTGGCCGATTGGCTCGTATAAGTTTGCACTAGAGTACTAGCTGGTGTAGTTACCTTTGTTATCCTTATCGGCCGATATTATTAGTTGAGATCTACATATCAATGAAGGCCGATAAGATTAGATTCATGTTTTACTTATTTTCTAAGTGAGCCGATATAGCTTTGCCCTATCGGCTGGGCTATGACAATGTGTCATCGGTCTGTTGACCGATCGGTCGTTGTTCTCTGACTTGGTTTACTTGTTTCTTGTTGATTGCAGATCAAATCAACTGGCACGCTCTATTTACGACTAGGCAAGCCATTTGGACCTGCACTGGAGTTAAGCAGATCTCCCAGGCCGCCGTGGTAACGCGGAACCCGTTTGGTTGCTGGACGGGTCGAAATTCTGCGCCAACACAAGGTCTCGTGTCTCCCCTCTCAGTTCAACCCCGGAGAAAACCGCGAAATCGGATTTCAAATCCGAGCCCTCAAACTCCTCCTTTCAATCTCTCAGGAAAAGTCCACTTTACCTCCCTCGGCCCTCGGGCCGATTTCCCCCTCGGCCTTCCCTTTTCTCTCTTCCCCCCCTTTCTCGGGCCGCCTCGGCCCAGTCCCTCTTGCTCGGCCTTTTTCCTCCCTCCCGCTAGGCCACGCCCGCCCGGCCCGGTCCGCGCGGCCTGCCGCGTCGGGCGCACCACGCACGTGCGCCGCACGCCCGCGCGAGAGAGCGGGCGCTCTCCTTCTCCCCCCTTGCCCGTTCCCTCTCTCTCGCTTCTTCTCCGTTCCGTCGCCGGCGACCGCCTCCTCCCGGCCCCGCCAGAGCGCGTGCTGCCAAGGGGCCGAGCGCGCGCCTCCCCCTCTCTCTCCCCGCGCGCGCGCCCTTACCCGAATCGGCTAGGAGGCAAGCCTCCTTTTCTCCCCCTTTCCCCTTCCCCCTTTTTCTTTTCCCCGGTCGCCGACCGCCGCCGACGTCACCGCTGCCGCGCTTGGCTGCTAGCGCGGGGAGCGCCAGCGCGGTCCCCTCGCCGCGCTCAAACCGCCTCTCCGCTCCGAACCGATCTAGCGCCCCCCCTTTATAAAATTTCCCCCCTCGCTCCCGGCCGCCATCACCGCCTCCCCGAGCTCGCCCCCTTCCCGCTGCTGCCGCCGCCCCGTCGCGCCACCGTCCCTCTTGTTGCCCGCCGCCGCGAGAAGAGGAACCCAACGTCCTCTTCTCCCTCGGCCGGAGCCGCGCCGAATCCGCCCGTGCACCGACGCCCTCTTCCCCGGCGAGCTCCTCCCGCCGTGGTAACTCCCCGACCCCCTCCATCTCCACCTCTTTTCTCCCCGGTCTAGGAACTAGGTTGCGCCGTAGGATCTCCCTCCGGCCACCGCCGTGGCCGCCGTCCCCTCCTCCGCTCCCTCTTCGCGCCGCCGTTGCCGCCGCCGCCGCGCACCGTTGTCGGCCACCGTCGTACCCCCGCGGCCCGATTCGAGCCGACGGCTCGACTCCTCTTTCTCCCCTCTTGCTCCGGCGCCACTCCCCTTCGCTGGCCTCGCTCCGCGCCGCCCGAACCCCTCCGCCTAGTCGCCGCCGTCGCCCGGCGCCTTCTCCCCTCTTTCGCCCGGCCGGCCTACGTGGCCGCCACGCAGGCGCCACGCGAGCGCCAGCCGACGCACTCCCTCCTTCCCCTCCGTGCGCTCGGTCCGCGTAGACCGCGCCGCCGATGGGCGGGCCCCGCCCTAACGCCGTGCGGCGGGCACGGTCCACCGGATCGGCCGACCGCGTAGGCCGCGGCCTGCCCCGACCCATCGGCCTCGCTCCCCCCTGGGCCCAACGGCCTCCCTCTCGCATCGGCCGGGCCGCGTCGCCAGGCCGGCCATCGGGGCCTCCTTGGCCGACCGGCCCAGTCGGCCATCGGCCACTCGGCCTTTTTCGCTCGGGCCGCTCGGCCCACTCAGCCGCTCGGCCATCGGCCCCCGCCATCGGCCTCCGGCCCATCGGCCGCTAGGCCCATCGGTCTATCCCCCCCTCGCGCGCCGATCGGCCATGGGCCGATCCCTTCGGGCCGTCGGCCCAATTATTTCGGCCGCGCCCATTCTATTCCATTGGGCTGCCCTTAGCCGCCCAAAATAAAGTCTAAATTGCATCCCTCCTTCTTTCCTTTTCCAGGGAATTAAAATTTTCTTTTCTTATTCCAGAAAATCCTTTAATCTTCGGAAATTCATATCTTTTCAACCGTTCGTCCGATTAACCCCGTTCCACTTCCAAAATTTCTCAAAAATCGAGATCTATCCAATGGCACGCTTAGTGGTCTTTAATAGGGTTTCCTTTTATCGTATTGTTGAGTCGTCTCGTTTCACGTGTAGTCTCGAAGCCCGAAGACCCGCAGTGCGCGGATTTCGAGGAAGAAGCTCAAGATCTCGAGCAAGGCAAGTCACCTTTGATCAATTGAACCTATAGTTTAAATTAAGTATTTTGATTTCCGCAAACCATGCATTAACTAGGTTACACTTGGCACTTGGCCTCGGTTTGCAATATAACCAGCAGGCCCTACCCTTTTGTTGCATTCACCTTCCTTGATATTTGAATACCCTAACACCCTTGTCACCCTGTTGACGCCAAATCCGTACCGCCGATGAGGATCCGGCGTGCGGACACACGAAGGCCTGGGAGATCTGCTTAGCTCCAGTGCAGGTCCTAAAATTGATGAAGCGCGGGCGTGCCAATCAGTTTGATCCTACCACTGACAAGATATGCAAAACAACATAACAGAAAGTCTATCGGCCGATAGGCCGATAGGGCAAAAACGTATCGGCCGATAGGCCGATAGCCAAAACAACCGATCGGCCGATGAGCCGATGGCACAATTCCAGCCGATGTACTGAACAAATATCTATATAGAGACGATCGGCCGACGATAACATGATGATGTAGCAATATGATATAGCATAATCTAGATAAATATAAGATAAACATTGATATGAAGATTAAAGCACACATCGGCCAGAAGTCCGATGGCATAAACTCTCAACAAGCAGATAAACAATAAATACTCTGTTGTCATCGGCCAGATCCAATCTATACGTAAAACTCTTGGGCCGATGCAACGTCCAGATAACTCACCGGCTGAAACCCCGGTGAAACCCTTATTGGCAGCCAACAAGCAGGTTAGAGATTACGGTTCTAATCACGACTTAGTAGATCAAATTGGTCTGATGCAGCACTAAGTATGAAAAGAAACACAAGACCTAGACAATCAAGCCCTTGACTGATTTTCAGGGTGGTGGATACCTTAGCCAATCTAATCTAGCAAGGTGATTTAGTCAATACCGACATAAACCCTAAAGCGAATCTCAGCCGATAAGACTAAATCAAGAAGCCGAACCAGATTGACTAAGATATATGATAGTAGGTGCTTACGTTGACGAGATCAGAACGTTGAAGCCCTAGCCCCGACAGCGCAGGCAGCCATAACGAGACTTACCCTTCGTGTGAAGGGCATGAACTCGTCGAAGAGGACGAAAGTAAAAGGTTGGCGATGCGCCGAAGTTGATTGATCGTGAGATTAGAATTACATGAACTACGGGCTTACATATTTATACCCGTAGGCTAACAAAAATCCTAACAGAATACAACTCAAACTTTCCTAAAGATAAAAGGAAAGATAAAGTCCTTGCCGAACACTAACACACTTTCCTAAAGATAAAACAGAAAACTAACAAACTCTTCCTAATTAAGAGATACAAGCCGCATCCTCCTCAAACTCGGTCTTCTCTAGATAAGATCTTCCCGAATCTAACAAGAATCCGACTGCTATTGGTGGTTGGTTTGAGATAACCCCCATCGGTCGATGTAGAACTCTAGGCCGATACTAGCTTTGAGCCGATATAGATCCTGGGCCGATGAGGACTTCGGGGCTTACCAAATTCTGGTGTTAACACACCCCTCAAGTGAGGTCTCGGTATTCGCACCTCGCGTACGAATATCGAGACTCCCCTCAAAATTTAAAATGATCACCTGGGTAAAACTTGAGTTTACAAAATGCTTGGAAAACCCGACACTTGGGTCGGTGCCTTGAAAATAAAGTGAGTTTCTAAAACTCGCGGTACGGGAGACGTACTGGAGGTACGGTCTACCCGTTCTTGCTCTAAGGACCGATTCCTTGGGAATTACATCCGAGCATATGTCAAGTACGACCACATGGGTGATATGGGACGCCCTTGGCTGAGTAATTAGCTAGGCCAGGGAAATCTTGATGCCAAGGGACAAGTGGATTCGTCGGGGTGGTGTCGGGGAGGACCCCTGGGCTTCCTGGCACAGTATGGTCTGGGACCTAACCTGGTGTTGGTTCGTGGGACCCCTCCCGTTGGCATAAGATGACCCTGAGTCGGCTTTCGAAATGCCTTGTCGTGAAAGCCTCAAGGTCGCCAGACGTGACCGAGAGTCGCGGGCTGGGTGATTCGGGGTTAGTAACGTCGTGTGGGTAAAGTGTACCCCCTCTGCAGAGGTTAATAACTGTTCGAACAGCCGTGCCCACGGTCATGGGCGGATGTGAGGTGATTCCTTAGCGTAGTTTTAATCGGGATCCTTGTGAACTGCTGTTGGTGTGTGAGTTTCTCCTTCCTGTGCTTAAGTTGGGCTGTTGAAGCAGCCGGTGTCGGTGAACGTTTGGCAGGGAGCCTCTCGTTCCGACGTGTTTGATTTGTGGCTGTTGGTGCAGCCAGTGTGGTGAGCGATTGGCAGGGAGCCTCTCGCTTGTGGCTGTTGGAGCAGCCGGGTCGGTAAACGATTGGCAGGGAGCCTCTCGTGCCGACAAGAATCAATCGATACATTTTCACTGCTCCGGCCGGATGAGACGCACTCTCTCGTCCGTGCCGTTGAGAAGCACTCACTTAGATGTTTCAGAACTTATTAAACTAAAACCGAATGTGAAAAAAATAACTGGCTTTCCCTTGAAGCTTGCATTAAACACTTAATTCCCCTGACTTGCTGAGTACTTCCGTACTCACCCTTGCTCTATATAATTAAACCCCCCCAGTTCACGAAGACGAAGAGGTGGACCCTGCTGATGAAGAGTTCTTCCAGGAGCAAGCAGTCTTCGAGCAGTAGTAGGGTTTCGGCCTTTCCCCAAGGCTTTGCTTGTGGCTTAGGGCTAGTCTCCGCTTTACGCTTTCGCCTTTTTGTAATGCTGTTGTGAACTCGGGTTCTGTCCGCAGTTCCAACCTTGGTTGTAATCCTACTCTTAATAAAGAGACCGCTGTGGTTGTGATATTCAGTCTTCCTGTTGTACCAGCGCTATTTTCTGGGACTGGTACAGGCATACAGGTTAATTTGGATCGCCTTATACTGGCCTCCGCTCGGGGCTAGTTTGGGGCGTGACATTATTCGAATAGGATTTCTAGGTTGGAGTCAGTCTACATTATATATACATATATGTATGTATATGTATATATATATTCTACATTAATTTATTGCTTAGGCAATGTCAATAGTATTTTATTTGGATTCATGCTAAAATGTTCTATGCATAAAAATTTGCTCTTACTTGGTTACTTACTTGCATCATTTATTGCTTTATTTAATTTGGATTTGAGCATGCATTGATTCCTACCCGTTGTCTTCTATAGATGTCAGGCCTTCCCCCTACGCACCATGGTCAGGGCATGGACGACTTTGTGGCAGAGCTTGGTCGCATGACGTTTGCTGTGGGCTACCCTCATGACTCGGAGTACATGCAGATCCATCCTCTCGGTGGCGAGTTCCCTCACCAGGTCCATTTGGAGGTCCATGGCATCCCCACCTACCTGCCCAACATGGTGGTCACAGCTTCAGGGGGCACCTTCGAGCATGCTTGTCAGGAGACAGCTTACATGATGATGGCCAGGATCTGTGAGCGCCATGATGCCGATCTTCGTCACACTGCTTACCGTTACCACCCCTGTCGTGGTAACCATGACGACGTCAGCACCTTCAGGTCGGCCTCAGGAGAGAACTACACCACCTTTGGGCGCATGTGCACAGGGCTGCAGGACCTGGACACCATGCACTCCAACCTACACAAGGCTTCCAAGGCACTCAGCGACAGGAAGTTGGTGAAGATAGCTCAGCTGCAGGACGAGGCTGCCCGCCTCAAGAGGGAGAACGCCAGACTTCAGGGACGTCCAGCACCAGGAGGAGCTCAGATCCGCACGATGCCGCGGAAGTCAACCACAGCTCCCATGCGCATCCAGCTGGCGCATAGGAACTCGCCACCAGCACCGGAGCCGATGCCTGTGTACGTGCCACCTACACCACCGCCTTCTCCAGCTCCAGCTCCAGCTCCAGCCTCGGTTCCGGCTCTCACTTTCACTCCGGCATTAGCAGCAGTGGGCGCTGCTAGCGGCAGTGGTGGGTGGTTGGCAGCTACTCCCAACCCTTCCCGTGGAGCCAGCAGCAGCGACAGTTTTAGCTCTGAGCCTGCCAATGGTGACACCTACTTGTTGGACTCTAGGAGCTGTTCAAAGGAGGAGGGAGATGCACAGGAGACCGATTTCGACTCTACCAATCGTAGGAGCCATTCCGAGCATTAAAGTCGCTACCTTTAGCTTTGTTGCTTTTTTTAGTTTGTTTCCTTGCTAGTTTTCGTGTTTAGGTTTGCTTCCTTGTGGGTTAGTCGGCGATCGATATCATGTGTTTCTGGTATGGCTACCTTAATTAGGAGTCGTTTGTTTATTCAGTGTTTTAATTCAGACCAGACAATTGCACTTAAATTATAATGGAACAAAGCTTAATTTCTGAGCAGTCTGTTTTCTCTCTTTTCCTATCTTTTGAATGCTTCCTTCTTCCGCTTGAATGCTTAGCGCAGGACGCCCAAGCACTTGGCCGCCATGGGCTCCAAAATCTTTGCCATGCCACCTCCCGATGAAGAAGAAGGGGTTCATCACCTTGACATTAGTGGCGCCTGCTTCGACATCTTATTTAGCATTTCTTTTTTAGTAATACGAATCTTTTTTAGCATCTATTGTAGCTTGAACACAATATTAGCTGCTGTTTTCATTCACCCTCTGTTCGTTGAAACAAATGTTGTACATTTGAGTATCACGGCCTGGAAAATTTTGTAAGAGAAACCCAATGATATTGGACGCCTGATCTTACGATGACAATAAACACGATAACTCAAAAGTAGCAACTACATCAATCCTCGCAGCAATCTTGTACCCGTGTACAAGACCTCAACGACGACAATCACACCACAACCTTCACAAATCCAATCCACACAACCGACATGAAGTCGATTGCATGAATGGGTTGACAACGATAGTCAATCCAAACAACTCATAAGAATTAGGTCCCCATCGGTTGGTCACAACTTATTATAAGCCGTAACGGCTTATTAATAATTAAAAAATGATTTATGATTAAAACTTTTGTATATATGTATTTAGCAACTTAAAGCCAAAGTTAAAAAAAACTATGTTCAAAAAACATCAAAATTAATTTTAAAATTAAGTTTTAAAATTTAAATTTTGGCTTTGGTTTATAAGCCTTAGGGCAAACGATGAGGCCCTTAGCAAGAACAATAATAGATTAATCTCTCAAGGTCACAGGAATCTAAGCTAGGGTTTAATGTTTGATCTAAAATTCGTGGTTCCTAAGCACTCACTACGCACATATGTATAAGCCATGGCCGAACACGTCACGAGGACCAAAGCCCATTGTGCTGCCATCGCAACCTAGGTGGCCAGGCCCAAGTCCAACGCTAATCCCTATCCACAGTAGTTAAGGATAAATAATCCTTTGATGCCTAATAGACTACCTAAATTAGGAATATAATAATGCGGCAGCTGAGCCTTCCATTACTGCTCGTGACCTCCATGCACGTAGCAAATAAAGAGCAGCTAGCTCATATATGTCAACTTGTATTGGTTCTGGCCGGGCTCCAAGTCTCCAACCCGATCAACTCATGCATCTGCTGCTTGTTTGTACAGCTCGACCATCACCATGATTGGTCTTCAACTAGACGTGGTTGCGCGGCGGCACGTCGCACAATATTCTAGCGGGTAAATATGTTTAAATATGTATAAAGATTTTATTTGCTTTTTGATTAAAGATTTCTGTATTAAAGGGTAGGAATGAATAAGTAAAACGTTAATGGTGCATTACATGAATTTGCTTTAATTTTTTTATTCAATACAGCATTGGGTAGAGCAGATTATATGATCCGTGTACTTAACAGGGTAAAATCTATAGGTTAGTTCCTAAGTATACTACAATCTTAAGGGGCTTGTTGGGTGGATCAGAAGGTTAAACAGAGTTTTTTGTCATTTCATGCTTGCTGCGAGCTCTTGTATGCTTGATATAGAAGAGACCTGCCACAATTTAGGAACCAAATAAATATAGTCAGATGGTAATAAAAAACAACGTATGTAACATGAAAAAGTGGCAAAACTTTGCTAACCTTATTCTAGGTTGTTGACACGAAAAAAATTATGAAAAACAATGTGGTAGTGTTGGCGCAGAATTTCGACCCGCCTTGCGACCAAACGGGTTCCGCGTTTCCACGGCGGCCTGGGAGGTTTGCTTTACTCTAGTGCAGGTCCAAATGGCTTGCCTAGTTGTGCGCAAAGCGTGCCAGTTGATTTGATCTGCAATCAACAAGAAACAAGTAAACCATATCAAAAAACAACGGCCGATCGGCCGATAGACCGATGACACATTGTCATAGCCCACCCGACAGGGCAAAGCTATATCGGCTTACTCATGATAAAGCAAGATTAAAGCATAGGTCTTATCGGCCTTCAACAACATTTTGCTGTCGATTAATGACATCAGCCGATAAGAACAATAAAGATAGCTACACTAGCTAATACTCTAGTGCAAATCTACATGAACCAATCAACCAATAAAAACATATCAATCACAGATAAACCCTAGAGAATTATCCATAACAGATGCATTCCTATTAATCAATCCGTTTAATGTAGATGACAGATACACATGAAAACATTATAATAAACACGTGTATCAGATAAAACTGGCTGAAACCCCAGTTATATCCTTAATTACAACCGAAAGCAGGCTTTGTGTTAAATCTCAAAATAGGACTAAGGTCGATAGCAACTCAAAGTGTGAATCGAAACTTAACACAAAGAAAATCAAGCTGTCGATTGCTTTTGGGGATAGTAGATGCATTGAACAATCTAACCAAGCATAATAATTAAACCGTCGTCGGCAATAAACCCTAAAACGAATAGATCGTCGGCGAAGCATAATTAAGATACCTGTCAAGATTACTCAAAACATGATAGACGACGATCACATCATCGAGGCTTAACGTGCCTAAAGCGACACGCTGGCCCAGACGATGCCGATCGTTGGGAACGAGTTCTTACCTTTGCTCTAGGAAAGCAAGAACTTGTCAAGGTCAACCTCTTGCGAGGGTTGGCGATGCGCCGAAGTAGATTGAACTGGTTTGTTGTATTGAATTGTGAGAGAGTCTCTATGTACAGACTATCGGGATATTTATACCCGAGATTACAACAGGGTCCATGTAGGACACGATCTTATCTCTAACAAACAACAAGTCTTTACGACAGACTCTTGCCACAGATTAGATCTAAACCTACTTGATTTACAAGATACAATTGCCTAAAACCGAGCTTTATCTCTATTTGGCAACTTCCTTGAAGCTTATCTTGAGCCCATACCAAGCCCATGCTGACTCTGTCAACTTACAACCCGTATCGGCCAATAACCATACAAATCCGAATCGGCCGATACAGCCTTCCTGCCAGCCCCTCATTGAGTCCGATACACTGACCATGTCCGATACGAGACCTGGTTCGACTTCAACTTAACCCTTTGTCTCTGCTTCGGTTTCCTCCTCCTTCTCCGGGTCGATTATGAAAATCCGCTATTAACACATGTCCCCCAATTCCGCTTCATTATATAATGTGGCGGAATTAGCCCCGAAGAACCCATCGACTGCCTTGCTAGGGTTTGCCTGAAAACCGCGCAGATCCAGATTTGCAGCTTTCCACCGCCGATTTAGCAACCACCCACGCTCTTCAACTCCAGCGACCACTCGGCATCCCATCGGCATCAACCCTTTCCACAGCAATTTCGTCAACGACAACAATGGCTTCCGCTCCATTCTACGCCTCCGAAATCCCCGTGGTAAGTTAATCTCCTCTGTATTCACATTCCCACTTTCCTGCCGATTTCTTCGAACTAGGGATTCAACTTTTTTGCCCCCCCCCGGGTCTTATGTTTTTCGTCTTTCTTATGATATAGGTCTTCAAAAACCAAATCTTGATCCCCACCAACGACAAATCACACAAATTCCTGCTAGGCCCCATGGGCAATTGCGACCCGACCTGGTTGATTAATGCTGAGACAGACAGAATCCCCTTCAAACAAGCCAAACCCAACGTCTCCTCATGGAAACACACTTTCAGATCCTGGCCATCAAAACTCAACGGATACAGAACCTGGCATAAGAGGATCGCTGCAGCCAAACAGGTCCATTGGGACGAAATAGGAATCGGCCAATGTACTACTTTGCCCCTGGCCGATACCAAGAAAAACGAGCCACTCATGTCGGCGGCCACCTATTTTTGGTCTAGCACCTTGAACGTGTTCTTGTTTAAGCAAGGTCCGATGACCCCAACTTTAATTGATGTCAAGATGCTAACAGGACTAGATATCCAATCTGAGATCAATCCCTTTAGCCTCCTGACTAATAATAGCCACAAACTAAAAACCAAGAAGATTGGAGGCTAGTCTGGGTATGTTTCTGAACACATGGAACAAGGATCAGTCTCGGAAAGAGAACATGTGGCCTTCCTGATGTTGTGGTTGGAACGATTTGTCTTCTGCGGATCGACCTGTGGCCCAACTACCAATTGCTAGCATCTGGCCCAAGCTCTGGTTGACAAGAAACAAATCCCTCTCGGCCGATATCTTCTGGGAGCTGTTTATCGACTGCTTCATGTCTCTACTCAAGATTTAATGTTGAAACAGACTGTATCTCACAGAGGACCATGGTGGTTTATTTAGCTCTGGCTAACCATTCATACCAACACTATGGCTGATCGGTCTCTACTATCAGACTCCCGTTTCCCATCAAAGTATGTCGATCATGAAGACCATAGAACCAGAAGATGCATGTCTTTTGGAGAGGCGGCCTCTGTCTATCCTGGAGCGGATCAATCGGCCGAAGACCTGTCTACTTGGTTCATCCAATTCTACACCGGACCCCCATCAATTAAGATGGATATGTGCCTCTACCTCTCGGATCAGGATTTTGAACTCCCTGACGATCTGCAGTTGAACCTGATAAATGATGACATGGGATCCCGAGAGTCATTTATGATCGGCATTACCCCATGCCTGCTCCCAGTAGGCATATTTCAAGGAAGAAGCACCAGCCTGTCCTATGAATTCTATAACCCCATGGTAGCTGCTAGATAGTGCGGGCTCGGACAACTCCCCATTAATCTATACTTCCAAAGACTCCTAGAGAGCAGGGGTACAGTGTCGTCAGGATTGATCATGAGCAAGGCACTGGAAATTGAAACCCCGAACCTGGGTGACTGCGACCGATTGCATCTGAGCCCCTTTGTACATATCAGCTTCCAAGCATGGTGGCAAGAATGGGCTGCTCACATTTTCCATCAATCGGCCAGATTCTACGTGACAGAGCTCATCCAGGGTATCAGCCCTCAAGTCCCAGACGAGCCGATCCCATCTATGAGCAACAGCGGACAAAGAATTTGTTATGCTCAAGCTGTGGCCCCATCAGGATCAACCATCCTGGAATCAATCATCGGCCTTACCGCCCCAAAGATATCATCACTATTTCAAGGGCCGATGACCAAGGAAAACCCCAAGAGGAAGGTTCCAGCAAAAGGCAAATCCCAAAAATCCAGCAAGAAAGCCAAAACTGATGACCAAGCCGATCTCGAAGAGCTAGATCCCTCCATGGAAGAATTCCTTGATGAACAAGTGATGGAGGAAGAAATTGATGCAGCAACCACCGATGCGTCTGAAGAAGAAGATTCGTCGGTTGAGACTGCCAAGAAACCATCGGCCAAAAACACCACAATCCCATCGGCCGATGACCAAGCCGACGTTGCCCAACCAAGGAAGACTAGACATGCAGTCCGCAAGGTTAACATATTTCTTTTACTGAACTTCATGCGATCCCCTTCTTATTGGCATGCTATAATTTGATATCCTTTTCAGGCTGCTGCGTCGTCTATACTCAAGGAGAGAACTCAACCGGCCCCTCTAAGAACCAAGAAGGCAACCCTACAAAGGCGTCAATAGGACAAAGCCCGATTGAGGACTCCTTCTCCTTCTCCACCACCCTCTCCGATTGCTTCGGTAAGAGTTGATTTTATATTGCCTTTCTATCATAGATCTGTTCATCAATTTCTTGCTTTTCTCCAGCCAAGGGCTCCATCACCTGCACTACATCGGCCAACTCCCTCACCTACTGCTTCCACACAGCAAAAGGAAACCGATGCAAGCACCACCGATGCTCCAACACAGGTAACCACGATTACCTTGATCCTCTTTGCCGATTCTTGCTTGACTAGGGTAACCTTGACCTGTACTGATATTTGCAGAACCTAGCTGATATGCTCTCTTTTGACATCGGCCAGTTCCTGGATGACGAGGACAAGGAGCCTCCTGCCATAGCCGAGACATCAATCTCCGACGAGCTAAAGAACCAGCTAGCCGACATTGCCAATCTGCTGGAATCCTCGCTAGAGTTCTTGGTGGAGGATTGTACTTCCATCAGAGTCAGGGTACAAGAAATTCAAGACCAACTGCCCGAAGATCTGATGGAGACCCTAACACCGGCCATCTTCTTGGAACAATACCGCTTCAAGCTTCAAAAAGCTAAAGAAAGGATTGCGGAGAGGCGGGAACGCGAAAGCCTGGAATCGGCCCTATCCGCTAGCAAGGCTCAAGTCAATTCTGACAAGACCAGATTGGATGAGCTGGCTGTGGAGCCGATTGTCTTGAAGAACAGACTTGAAGAACTCCAACGCCTCGAAGCAGACCTCATCTCCAAGCTAGAAGCAACTCGTAAGGAAATCCAAGAAGTCCAGGCCGGGATATCTGCATCATCCAAGGCTATAGAAGACCAAACGGCAAAGTTAAAGACATCGGCCAAGTACCTTGCGACCTTGAGCAAATCATTGAAGCCAATCCCAGGGTCGACGGCCGAAGACGCCCAAGTCATAGAAGATATCGAGCAGATTCGCCGTAGAACCATCACAACTATTGCAGATTTCATCGGGTGATGTAACATATTTTGTCTTTATATTGTATAAACACAAATCTCATCGGCTAAGTAGCCGAATTTGGTCTAAATGGATCTGAAGACATTCCAGCTTAAAAATTTTTTGTGAAGTCCATCGTACAAACGGATATCCCCTTATTACAATCAATCTCATCGGCCAAGCAGCCGAAGTCGATCTCAATCTGAAAAAGGCCAAGTCTGAAAAATTCCTTGAAATTCCGAAAAATTCTGCAAAAATTCTGCAAAAAGTCATATATATATATGCCCCCCAAATTTTAGAAGATGAGGGCTCATGTTGCAAAATTTGAACTAAGGACGATAGTATATATCGGCCATCTAGAGACGATGCATAACACATCGGCTGTTATCATAAATCGGCCGAGGGGCCGATCATGAATCAATCCAGACGCTAGGATAATATTTCTTTAAGTATTTGCCATTAAGAGCTCGTCCATAAATCTCACCATCTAGCCCCTTAAGGAAATAAGCATTGTGAGGGACACATCGATGAATCTGAAAAGGACCTTCCCAATTAGGTGACCACTTGCCGAATTTATTATCTCTGGAACCAATTGGCATTATTAGCTTCCATACAAGATCCCCTTCCTCAAATGACTTGGCAACAACCTTTCTGTTATAATGACGAGCCACTCTGTCTTTATCACGTTTAATTTTTTCTAATGCCCGTAATCGGACATGCGCCAAGTCATCTAACTCATCGACCATAAGATTATGGTACTCATCGGCTGTCAAGTCGTCTTGCAAAGCAATCCTTCTTGAACCGATGTTGGTTTCCCATGGCAGCACAGCTTCATGTCCATAAACCAACTGATACGGAGGCACTTGAATCGCACCATGGCAAGCCATCGGATACGCCCAAAGGGAATCGGCCAGCGTCGCGTGCCATTGCCTCGGCTGTTCGTCGATTTTCCTCTTGATTAGCTTGATTAAAGTCTTATTAGAAGGCTCTGCCTGCCCATTAGCTTGCGCGTAGTAAGGAGAAGAATTTAATAATTTAATGCCCACGCTGTCGGCGAACTGGACGAACTCGTCGGACACGAATATTGATCCCTGATCGGTGGTTATTGTCTGAGGTAACCCAAACCGATATATGATATATTCCTTGACAAACCGAATCGCATCTTTGGAATCAACCTTCTTAAGGGGAACGGCCTCAACCCACTTTGTGAAGTAATCTGTAGCCACCAAGATATATTTGTGCCCCTTACTTGTTGGCGGGTTAATTTGGCCGATCATATCTATTCCCCATCCACGAAACGGCCACGGCTTTATGATTGGATGCATAGCCGATGCCGGTGCTCGCTGAATTGCTCCAAATTTCTGACAATCTTGACATCCTTTATAATACTTGAAACAATCCTCTAGCATTGTTGGCCAAAAATATCCAATGCGTTTCAACAGCCATCTCATTTTATGGGCCGATTGATGTGTTCCACAAATCCCTTCGTGGACCTTGCTCATAACAATTTTGGCCTCCTTAGGACCTAGACACTTGAGCAAGACACCATCAACCGTCCGATGGTATAAGTCATTATCTAACAGAACATACTGCAATACTTTGTATTTTATCTTCCGTGACGCCGATTGGGAAGGATTCTTCAAATAATCAATGATAGCAAATCTCCAATCGTCGGCGTCCACGGCGGCGACTCGAACCCGTACATCCTTGGCCATCGGCCTGTATCCCGATGCCCCCTGAGCCAGATCATTGGCCTCGAAGTTTTACTTCCTGGGTATATGCCTCATTGTCACGATCTTGAATGCTTGAAGCAACACCTTGCACACTTCATTGTAGACTTTGAGGATATCATCTTTGCATTCATACTCTCCAGAAAGTTGATTAATTACCAGTTGTGAATCACCAATGATCTCTACGGAATCGGCCTCGACTTCTTGTAATAACTGCAAACCTTTAAGCACCGCTTCGTACTCTGCTTGATTGTTAGTATAATAAGGCTTGATAGTAAAAGCAAACTCAAAACTTGCCCCCCGAGGGGATATAATGACCAGGTCGATACCGCATCCGTGTCGGCAGACAGATCCATCAAAATACAGCGTCCATGGTACGATATCTGCATATGCGACTGAATCATCCCGGTGTTGAACAATGAAATCGGCCAGGGCTTGTCCTTTGATCGCTTTGGCCGATTCATATCTGAGGTCAAACTCTGTTAAGGCAAAAATCCACTTCCCAATTCTTCCTTTTAACACAGGGGCCGATAACATGTATTTCATCACATCGGCCTTACTTACCACAATGCACTCGTTGGAAAGTAAATAATGCCTCAATTTAGTACATGAAAAATATAAGCACAAACATAATTTCTCCACTGGCGTGTACCTTGTCTCGACGTCTAACATCCTCCTACTGAGATAAAAAATAGCTCTTTCCTTACCATCAATATCTTGAACCAAGACTGAGCCGATGGATTTCTCATCGGCCGATAAGTACAGCCTGAATGGGACCTCTTTCTGTGGAGGGATTAGAACTGGGGGAGAGGTTAAATACTCTTTGATATTGTCCAGCGCCTTCTGTTGCTTATCACCCCATACGAATTCGTGATCGTCCTTTATCTTCAACAGTGGAGTGAATGGCTCTATTCTGCCTGAAAAATTTGATATAAAACGCCGGACAAAGTTGATCTTCCCAAGCAGAGATTGTAACTTGGTCTTGTTTTCTGGAGGCTTGATTTTCTGGATGGCATCAATACTCTTCTGTGTAATTTCAATTCCCCTCTCATGGACCAAGAAACCCAAAAACTGACCGGCCGATACGCCAAAGGCACACTTGTTAGGGTTCATCTTTAAACCATATTTCCTTGCCTTTTCTAATACCTTGCGTAAATCGGCCAAGTGCATATCATACTCTTTTGACTTTATGACGACATCATCTATATAAACCTCAATCAAAGAACCGATAAGATCATGAAAAATATAATTCATGGCCCTCTGATAAGTAGCTCCAGCATTTTTCAAGCCAAATGTCATGACAACCCATTCGTACAGGCCGATTGCCCCTGGGCATCTGAAAGCTGTCTTATGAATGTCTTCCTTAGCCATAAAGATCTGATTGTAGCCTGCGTTTCCATCCATAAAACTGATAATCTTATGCCCAGATGCAGCGTCGACTAGCAAATCGGCCAATGGCATAGGGTACTCGTCCTTTGGTGTTGCCTTGTTTAGATCTCTGAAATCGATACATACCCTTAGCTTGCCGTTCTTCTTCAATACTGGAACTATGTTGGAGACCCACTCCGCGTATCGGCAGGGTCTGATAAAGTTGGCATCGTAAAGCCGTGTGATCTCTGCTTTGATAGCTTCATACATATCGGCCTTAAATCTCCTAGGAGATTGTTTAAATGGCCGATAGCCTAGTTTGATAGGTAGCCGATGTTCTACGATCGATCGGCTTAATCCTGGCATCTCATGGTATTCCCATGCAAAACAATCCATGAACTCTTTCAGAAGATTTATCAGAGTATTCTTATATTCCTTTGGCAGGCTAGCACTTACATACGTCGGCCTAGGCCTATCACCTATTCCTATATCAACCTCTTCAAGTTCGTCGGCCGACGTGAAGCCTTGTCCCAATTTTCCATCTAATTCATCCACTGTATCGTCTGTGTAGGGACCAGCTTGTTCGTCTTGGACAGTGGATGGGACATCTTTGTTAAAGCAACTGCTTATCTTGATCTTCAATCGTCTCGATATCGCAATCAATTACTTTGAGGAAATCGGCGTCCCAGACTCGCCCGGACAAGCAATCGATTCCCTCCATCTCCCAAACTGCGAGATCGGCATTGGCCACGTGTACTGACCGATCGGCCTGCACGATCTCGACCTGGTCCCCTTGCCATTGTATCAAACATTGATGCATTGTTGAAGGGACGCAACAGTTTGCATGGATCCAGTCTCGTCCCAACAACAAGCTGTAGGAACCCTTTCCATCGAAGACGAAGAAGGTTGTGGGTATCGTCTTGCTGCCCACGGTGAGTTCCACGTTGAGCACCCCTTTCGCCTCAGAAGCGTTGCCACCAAAGTCTTTTAACACCATATTGGTCTTGATAAGGTCTTCAGGTACTTTTCCAAGCTTTCTGAAGGTTGTGTATGGCATCAAATTGACTGCCGCGCCGCCATCGACCAGCATCTTCGTCATCGGCCGCCCGTTGATAAATCCCTTGATGTATAACGGCTGCAGGTGCCTGTGGTTGTTGTCAGCTGGCTTGTCGAATATGGCTTGGTCTGGTGACAACTGTAGTCTAGCCGAAGATTGTTCGTCGCCAGCCATTGCTTCATCGGCCGCCTACACGCTGTATTCTGCTGGCAGAATAAAAACCATGTTAACAGACGCCGATGCCACTCCTTTACCTTTTGAAGCCGCAGAAGCCCGAGCTGTATCGGAGGTGCCCTCATCGGCCGTGACCACCGTGGATTTTATCCTCCACTCTTTCTTGGTCTTGGCCGGCCGATGGGCTATTGTCGCTTGTTGCTCTTGGATTTGCTCCTTCCTCCTTAGTCTCTGAACCCGCCGTTTTTGTGTCTTGCTGAACACATCGCTTGGGCACCATTGGGGGTTCTGGATCTGCTCCTCGGCTTCGATCTGTTGCTCTTGGCGCATCGGCCCCAGCCTTTCATGCACAGATTTTCTTTGCTTGGCCAGCTGATGCGCTTGCCTGCTTGAGCTGCCCTGATAGGAATCTTTTGCCTCATTGCACGCAGGGCACTCCTGGATGGATGGCAACCTCATCCCCTCATTCCAGCAGAACCGAAAAAACTCGCACTCCCAATGTGGGTCGTAAGAGTTGTCTTGATCGGCGTAGTTTTGAGCTTGTTCTTCCTGCCTCCGCTGGTACTTTTTGAATAGGCCCTCAGAGGTTTGATAAGGTCGCTTGCCGGTCCGATGGCCATCGCCGTCAGCCCTGTCTGCTCGCACCATGTTGATTGGGAACGGGTGTCCTTCTATCTTCATCAGTTTTTTGGCGTCATTGATCTTAATTCTGCCTTGTTCGATAGCCGATTGGATCTGTTGTCTGAAGATCTTGCATTCATTGGTATGGTGTGAATAAGAGTTATGCCACTTGCAATATCTTATCTTCTTGATTTCTTCGGCCGATGACAATACGTGACCCACTGGCAGTTGAATTTACTTTTCTTGCAACAGTAGATCAAATATCTTATCGGCCTTGTTGATATCGAAGTCAAACTTGTCTTCTTTGTCACCCTTTTTTGCCCACTAGCATGTTGTTGGCTTCCTCATCCGGGCCCACTCGGCCAGGTCGACATCGACATCTTCCGAATCGTCATCGTCGGAGGCATACTGATAGATCGTATTGATCTTCTTTGCAAACTTATTTGCCTCCTGGAATCGTTGCTCGTGGGCCGATACCCTCTGTGCTAGCTGAGCTAGACTGTCAAATTCCTGTGACGAGAACCTCTCTCGTATCGGCCCGAGTAATCCTTGAAACGCCAGATTGGCCAATTGAGAATTGGTCAAGCTGAGGCTGTAACATCTGTTCCTTATGTCCCTAAACCTTTGGATATACTCTGGGACCGATTCGTCAACTCGTTGCCTAATGGCGGTGAGATCGGACAGTTTCATTTTTTGTACACTATTGTAGAAATATCTGTGAAACTGTTTCTCAAGATCTATCCATCCTCTGATGGAATTGCAGGGTAAGGATGAAAACCATGTAAATGCAGACCCTGATAAGGACAGAGGGAAAAACCTCACCCTCAACGCCTCGATAGCCGATGCTTCTCCGCACTGTGCTAGGAATCGGCTCACATGCTCATACGTCGAGACATTGTCTTGTCCGGAGAACTTGGAGAAGTCCGGGATCTTGTATCGGCTTGGCAATGGCACTCTGTCAAATTCCTCGAGGTACGGGTGCCGATACACCATAGAATTCTCCTTGGGCTTCAAGCCGAACTGATCTCGCATCACTTCGGCTATCATATCAGCCCAGTATCCTGCGGGCCGATGCGGGAGGTCTTGCTGATATGATTGTTGCAAGCCCTCTGCCTGATACTGCCTGGGAGAGTACGGCTGGTAATGGTAATCAAGGTTCTGCGCGCCGTATTGCCCTGTGGTATACTGCTGGTAGCCTTGTGGCGCGTTGTATGCAGCTTGTGGTGGAGGGTTGTTGAACGCAGGGGCTTGTGGCTGTCCGGCCGATGGCTGGTTAACAGGAACTTGCTGCATCGGCTCGATCACTGGTTGCTTCCCCTTGGTCCATTGTGCATATTGTTCTTCCGTGACATGCTGAGGGCTCCCTCCTGTCTGCCTGGTGAGGACCAGTGGCAGTGTTGTTGTCGGCTGCGCCGATGGGGGTGGCATCGGCGCCGTCTGCTGAGTCGTGCTCAGGTCGTTCCTCAAGGTCCGATAGGCAGGAAACTTATTCTCCGGTAGATAAATTGGGCCTTGAGGCTTGTACTGGTGGATCGACCCATCTAGGATTGATTTGACCGTATTGGTCAATGTGTTCACCAGGATTCCTGATTGGTTGACTAGCGCAGAGTGAACTGCGGAGTCAATCCTGTCTTGCAATGTCGGTGCCGCGGTATCCTCGGTCTTGACGGTGTGATCGTGTGCCGCCGCCGACGTGCCAGCTTCATCTCCAGGACTCGGCATTATCACCTTAGACTTTTGTATCAAGGTGCCTTGCCGAGTCCTATAATATGTCTGCAGGTACATATTCTGGAACTGCTCAACCAGCTTGTCCATCTCGGCTTTTTGTTCTGCGTTGAGCTGGTCGACGGTTACAGAGACGACATTCTCCTCGGAGATCTCGGTCTGCTTCGACATTTTGAGGTGATCTTGTTGCTGTCGCAAAGTTTGCGTTCTTAATGTCCCACTGGGCGTGCCAAAAGCGTGTTGGCGCAGAATTTCGACCCGCCTTGCGACCAAACGGGTTTCGCGTTTCCACGGTGGCCTGGGAGGTTTGCTTTACTCCAGTGCAGGTCCAAATGGCTTGCCTAGTTGTGCGCAGAGCGTGCCAGTTGATTTGATCTGCAATCAACAAGAAACAAGTAAACCACATCAGAAAACAACGGCCGATCGGCCGATAGGCCGATGACACATTGTCATAGCCCAGCCGACAGGGCAAAGCTATATCGGCTTACTCATGATAAAGCAAGATTAAAGCATAGATCTTATCGGCCTTCAACAACATTTTGCTGTCGATTAATGGCATCAGCCGATAAGAACAATAAAGATAACTACACTAGCTAATACTCTAGTGCAAATCTACATGAACCAATCAACCAATAAAAACATATCAATCACAGATAAACCCTAGAGAATTATCCATAACAGATGCATTCCTATTAATCAATCCGTTTAATGTAGATGACAGATACACATGAAAACATTATAATAAACACGTGTATCAGATAAAACTGGCTGAAACCCCAGTTATATCCTTAATTACAACCGAAAGCAGGCTTTATGTTAAATCTCAAAATAGGACTAAGGTCGATAGCAACTCAAAGTGTGAATCGAAACTTAACACAAAGAAAATCAAGCTGTCGATTGCTTTTGGGGATAGTAGATGCATTGAACAATCTAACCAAGCATAATAATTAAACCGTCGTCGGCAATAAACCCTAAAACGAATAGATCGTCGGCGAAGCATAATTAAGACGCCTGTCAAGATTACTCAAAACATGATAGACGACGATCACATCATCGAGGCTTAACATGCCTAAAGCGACACGCTAGCCCCGACGATGCCGATCGTTGGGAACGAGTTCTTACCTTTGCTCTGGGAAAGCAAGAACTCGTCAAGGTCAACCTCTTGCGAGGGTTGGCGATGCGCCGAAGTAGATTGAACTGGTTTGTTGTATTGAATTGTGAGAGAGTCTCTATGTACAGACTATCGGGATATTTATACCCGAGATTACAACAGGGTCCATGTAGGACACGATCTTATCTCTAACAAACAACAAGTCTTTACGGTAGACTCTTGCCACAGATTAGATCTAAACCTACTTGATTTACAAGATACAATTGCAAAAAACCGAGCTTTATCTCTATTTGGCAACTTCCTTGAAGCTTATCTTGAGCCCATACCAAGCCCACGCTAACTCTGTCAACTTACAACCCGTATCGGCCAATAACCATACAAATCCGAATCGGCCGATACAGCCTTCCTGCCATCCCCTCATTGAGTCCGATACACTGACCATGTCTGATACAAGACCTGGTTCGACTTCAACTTAACCCTTTGTCTCTGCTTCGGTTTCCTCCTCCTTCTCCGGGTCGATTACGAAAATCCGTTGTTAACAGGTAGGTATATATAACAACAAATAGGTAACAGTAGAACGCAAAGTATAAAAGCAAGGTTCCTTGTGCCATCTGTTGAATGGAGGGTACGATGAGCTGAAGGAAGTATGGAATGGGCGAGCTGGGTATATGAAAGAGATGGGTAAAAATTGTAGTGCACAACAGCTTGGGGCTAGTAGCAATATTTATATACAGAGGGTGAAGAAGCATTTTGTGTCACATCTTTATGGCAGTGAGAGATGGACAACATACAACGAAATTTGGAATGCTAATTCTGTTTCCAAGGACGGAGCTGTGCCCAAAGATGTCTGAAGCTTCGAAGACAGTAGCAAGATTTACGTTGATATCAGAAAGGTTGGTTCACCATGGAACGGTGATATATAACCACATCAGCTGGTTCGCCATGGAGCCGGTGCAGTCTGGCAGAATGACGTGCTCTTGCGGACGCAGAAGAGGACATATTCAATGATTGCAAAAAATAAACGAGGAAAATTCCCCCAAAAAAGAAACAGCAGCAGCCTGAAGTGAAAAACAAGGCATAAAAAAATCAGATCAAAACTTATTTCGTCCAAACAAGAGGAATGAGTTTTTTAAAAGAAGGAAGATTCTGTAAAAGCAGACATCGTACAAGAAAAGTATAGAAGGACAGTAAAAGAGAGCAATAAAGCAAGGAAAGAATAAGACAAGCTTTCTTAAGGCATGTACGTAAACAGCAGAAGACAAGGTGGAATGGAACAGTAAACTGACGGTCGAAGAATGTAGAGAAACTGGACGAATAACTCAACCAGCACCCATAACGCCAGCCGAGTAGTAAGCAAAGACAACAGGGCAAACGGAACCAAAATCACCGTAGGATAACTGGTCGATGTGAGAGAAAAAATAAAAAAGGAACATGAGAGGCAGGAAGGAAGCGAAATTAGCCAGAATCAACCAATGTCCATGACAGAAGGAATCATTTAAGATAAAGGGAATGTAGCAAAGAAAGCAAGAGAGAACGACAGTCAAATAGGAGGAGCTAAATAGAGGAAGAATGAAGAAGGAAAATAGGCAGAAGGATTAGCAACCGAGTGTCAGCTGGTCGGCATGCAACACAACAGGTGTCAGCAAGCAAGAAGAACCAAACGCTTGCATGCATGGAAAAATAACAAACATAAAAGGACAAAAGCAACATGCAGGAAGACACGTATGGGAGGAATGTCACGCCCCAAACTAGTCCCGAATGGTGGCTAGAGTAAGGCGATCCAAATTAACCTGTAAACCTGTACCAGTCCCAGGAAACAGTGCTGGTACAACAGGAAGAATGAATATCATAGCGACAGATGTCTCTTTATTAAGAGTAGAATTACAACAAAGGTTGGAACTGCGGACAGACCCCGAGTTCGCAACTGCATTACAAAAAGGCAGAAGCGAAGACTAGCCCAAAGCCACAAGCATGACTTGGGGACAAAACCGAAACCCTACTACAGCTCGTAGTTCGCTTGCTCTTAGAAGAACTCCTCATTGGCAGGGTCCATCTCTTCGTCTTCGAAAACTGGGGGGTTATTTATGTAGAGCACGGGTGAGTACGGGAGTACTCAGCAAGCCAAGGAAATTTAAGTGTTTGATGCAAGCTTCAAGGGAGAGCCAGTTATTTTCGCGTTCAATTTTAGTTTAAGACCTTCGGAAACAACTAAGTGAGTGCTTCTCAACGACACGGACGAGAAAGTGCATCTCATCCAGCCGGAGTAGTGAAATGTATGGATTGATTTTGTCTGCACGAATGGCTCCCTGCCAATCGTTTCCCGAGTCCGGCTGTTCCCGACAGCCACAAGCCAAGCACTGAAAAGATTTCCTTACACCCACAGCAGTTCACAAAGTAGTAGTCAACAAAGCTACGCTAAGGAATCACCTCACATCCGCCCATGACTGTGGGCACAGCTGTTCGAACAGTTGTTAACCTCTGTAGAGGGGGTACACTTTACCCGAGTCACCCAGCCCGTGCAAAATAGCCACGTCTGGCGACTTTGAGGTTTTCACGACAAGGCATTTCGAAAGCCGACTCAGGGTCACCTTATGCCAATGGGAGGGGTCCGACGGACCAACACCAGGTTAGGTCCCAGACCATGCTGTATCAGGAAGCCTAGGGGTCCTCCCCGACACCATCCCGGCGAATCCACTTGTCCCTTGGCATCAAGATTTCCCTGGCCTAGCTAGTTACTCAGCCAGGGGTGTCCCATTCACCCATGTGGTCGTACTTATTATATGCTCGAATGTAATTCCCAAGGAATCGGTCCTTAAAAGCGAGAACGGGAAAACCGTACCTCTAGTACGTCTCCCACACCGCGAGTTTTGGAAACTCAATTTATTTTCAAGACAATGACCTAAGTGTCGGGTTTTCCAAAGATTTTGTAAACCCAAGTTTTACCCAGATGATCATTTTAAATTAGAAGGGAGCCTCGATATTCGTACGCGGGGTACGAATACCGAGACCTGACCTAAAGGGCGACAAGGGGTGTTAGGTCATGCAATAATCAAGGAAGTCAAATGCAGCAAGTGGGTAGGGCCTGCCGGTTGTATCGCAAACCGCGGCCAAGTGTCATGTGTAACCTAAAGGATGCATGATTTGCAGAAACAAAATACTTAAATTCAAATTATGGGGTCAATTGATCAAAGGTGACTTGCCTTGCTCGAGATCTTGAGCTTCATCCTCGAAATCCGCGTACTGCGAGTCTTCTGGATCCAAAGCTACACGCGAAACGAGGCGACTCAATACCACGGTCAAAAGAAAGCCCTATTAATGACCACTAATTGTGCCATTAGATAGATCTTGATTTTTGAGGAATTTTGGAGGTTGAACGGCATCGATCGGACGAACGGATGAAGAGATATGAATTTCCTAAGGTTAATTGATATTTGTGTAAAGGAAAAAGGAATTAATAAATCCCTTGAAAAAATAAAAGGAGGAGGGACATGAATTGGACTTTATTTTGTATGATTAGGTGTGGCCCAATGCAAGAACGGGCATGGCCGAGCAACGCGGGCCGGCGCATAAGCGAAGTCGGCCCGCAGCTGAACGAGGCGCACGCGAGGCAGCTGGGTCGGTAGCGAGGCACGGCCCAGAGGGCTGGCGCAAGCGCGGCCGAGCGAAGCGGGCCGGCGCGCAGGGAAAGCGGCCCAAGGCCGAGCGGGAGCGCGGTCCATGGATGACGCGGCACGGGGAGAGGCCGAGGTCTACCGCGCGGGGTCCCGCTTGCTGGTGACCCGACTCACGGGGGCGAGGTGTACGGAGGGAGGAGCGGCGGCTGGCGCTCATGTGGCGCTGATGTGGCGCCACATCGGATGGCGGGAGGAGGAAGAAGAGGGCGCCGGCATCCAACAGCGCGCGACGGCGGAGGAGCTCCGGGACGGCGCGGCGCGAGCCCGGCGAGAGGGAGGGCACCGGAGCGGGAGGCGGTACACGTGGAGGTGAGCCAACGGCTCGGATGCCCAGGAGAGGGATCGGTGGCGGCGGATTTCGGCGGCGCTCGTCGCCGGCGCCGGAAGAGGGGAATTTCGCCTGAGCGGTTATGGGCCAATTCGGTGGGGGAGGGGGCACATACATGCGTCCACGAGCACGAGAGGACGACGGTGAGCTAACTAGCGGCCTAGAGAGGGACGACAACGGAGAGAGAGAGGGGGGGAGTTACCGCGGGGAGGCGGTTCGCCGTGAAGAGAGGCCGACGGCGCGAGACGTGCTCGTCTCGGCCTCGGGCCTAGGAAGGGGAGGGAGCGGGCGCTCGGAGTCCACGTCTCGCGTCCACGAGCTCCGGCAGCGGACGGCAAAAGCGGCGGCAACGACGCAGCGGCGGAGCGGCGATTTTGGTGGTGCTCGGCGGCAGAGAGGAGAGCGACCGAGTGGGGGGGAGTGCAGATTTATGGTGGCTCCGGCCCTTGGCTTCGCGGAGAAGGCACGTGGCGCGGTCACGCACGCGAGCCCGCGGTCGCCGGCGCGGTGCCCGAGCGGCGGCAGCCATCGCCGGGCCAAGAAGGGAAAAAGGGGAGAGGGAGAGGGAAAAGGGGGGAGTGGACTTGCTACTCCGGGGTGGCATGGGCGAGAGAGCGAGCTCCGCGCCCCGGCTTGGCCGCTAGCGGCTTGGAGCGGCGCGGGCGCGAGGCCCTAAGGCGACGGCAGCACTGTGAAAGAGAGAAGGAGCCAGGGGGGCAACGCGCGTGAGGGAGAGAGAAGGGGGCGCGCGGCGTGGCCAGGCTCTACCGCGGCACGTGCCCGAGTGCGGCCAACGCGGCCCAAGGGGAGGGGAAAAAGGCCGAGGGAGGGGGAGGCGAAAACGGGCCGACCGAGAGGGAGGCGGCCCAAGGAAGGCTGAGGGACATGAACTAGACTTTTGCAGAGAAAATTGACTTGGGTGGATTTGGAGGTTGGATTTAAATTTGGAGTTGGGACTTTTTCTCCAGGATTCGAACAGGGAGCAGAGAGAGGGAGACGAGACCTTGGCACACACACGAAGCACGAACGAAGAACAATTTTCGCAATTAGGGTTTTTAGCAAATTAGGTTTTCCCGCTAACGCCACGACGGAACGGGCGCTACAAGGAAGCACACAGGCAAGTTGCATGCAGCCAAAATAGCGCCCGACAACATGCACCCAACAGAGATTAAAAAAAAAGGAGTACAACATGTAGACGTGTTGACAACGTATTGAAGAAGGGAAAAACACACGAAGCACAGGTACCACGCAGACAAGCATGCACTGCCAACCAACATGCAGTAATGAACACGGAAGGAGAAAAAAGCAAACAGCACGTACATGGGTAACCGGAGAAACCGGATAGCAAATCCCACACGAGGAGCTCTGATAGTAAATAAAAGACATGTCACGTCAGGCGAGAAGTAATAAAAAATAAAAACTCGAAAGGAAATCGAAACCGTACTAGCTGTTACTATCTAATGATTAGCGCCGCCATCGTCCACCCTCTCCTCCCTCTCTTTGCTACACTTGGACATGTAGTAATATCCCTATATAGATAATTACTCCTGTTAGATAGTAAATTATTCTTATCAAAATTAACTTCAGATCGAGAAAACGAATTCATCTTGTCATGACTAAAATTAAGTGTAGGGGTTAACACATACACATATATATATAAAAGGAGTGATCCGCATCACCCAGGAACGTTTTTTTTAAAAAAAAGGATCAACTGCTATTAACCTGAAGAATTCAACACCTGTGCGAGCATTTCCTGATATGCAGTAAAAATAATTTTATGTCTGTATGGGACGACGCCTAATGGCTGCTGCTGTGCTTCCAGCCCGAAAGTTACTGCACTCCGTGTGTGTGTTTTCATCTTTCCTGCTCATGTCACGCAGTATGCAAAGAAATGTCCGGACTCCGGAGAATCACAGCCGTCCCAACTTAGGATTTGTGGCTGAGATTTAGGGTCCGTTTATATTACTGTTAAGATAAATATTTTCATAAGATAGGCTAAATGTATTGTTGTCAAAATTCTTTATGTATTAACAATGCTTATAACAAACTAAATGCATATATTTATTAGTTTTATCATTTAGCATTATTAATGCTTATAGCAAACTAAATGTATATATTTATTAGTTTTACAAAATTGATATGGTTCAAAATGGCATTAATCTGAACGAGCTCTTAATCTAATGCCCAACTGCGGTAAATCGCTCTACTCCAGAAGAGAGGCACGCCGAGGGGTCAGACGAGCACCCGCGATTACCAGTAGACGACGAGCCGGAGCGGCGGTGGCATCCGGCGCGCTGAGGGGTCTGAGGAAGCGCCGGCCGCGGGCGGCGGCGGCGGCGGTGGCGTGTTTTGTTCCAGCGAGCGCGATGAGCAGCGGCGCCATGGTTTGGGGCTCACGCCTGCGACCGCAGATAAGCGGCGCCCCGGCGAGTGGGCGCGAGTCCCAGGGTAGTCCGGTGAGCAGCGGCGACCTCACCCATGGATGGTGGAGAAGGGGGGGGGGAACGGATGGGGATGGCGGTTTTGAGATCCGCGTCAGCTAGATAAGGTGGCGATATCAAAGGTTAGTCAAGAACTGCATCTGTTTGCCTCACAACGTTATTAGTTCCTGCTATTAAGGAGTCAAGATCTGCCGCGGAGAGAGGCACGGCTATTTTTGTACTCCATTCATGCATGGAGAGAGAGAGAGAGACCCACAGCCAATTGCAATAGGATAGCTCTCTGTTCTTGCATTGGTTTGCTTCCCTCTGCGCCTTGGGTGATAACAAGGATCTCTTTTTATTGCCCTGTGATATTTTTCATCGTCGTTTGATATTCCCCACACCACTCTCTCTCTTTGTTCTTTTCTGTTTGGGTTTGATCGCTTACTTCTCTTCGACTTCAGATCAACCAATCCCTCGTTGAGAACCGGCACAATTCCTGCGTCACAAGCAGGTAATTTGTAATCCCTCCTGTCTTCTCTTGTTCATTCAGACCTATATAATCTAAATAAATCAAGTTACGTTCAATTCGAAGATGATACTACTTCATGGTTACTTTTATATGCGGTGTCATTTCAATTGATTGGTGGAGTTCAGAGTATGCTATTTTCTTAATTAGTACGGGGATTGACCATTGGCGGATAGTGACAATGATTTACATACTGTCATGTTACAATAATAGGAATAATGGTTTAAATTAGCCATGCATAATCACATTGAGTTCAGTTTTAGTCCCTCCCCTCTTCAGATTCTCTATCCATCTCCCTGTATATTCTGTTTGTACAATGCCCTCTCTTCCATACTTTTGGGAAGTGATTTTTTAATTCATTCTTGCTTTTCTCTATGAAATTCTCCTGTTGCAACCATTTTCGTTGCCAATTAGTTGCAGCACCACGATGGCGATCTTTCCAAAATTTCCTGTTGCAATGTTAAGGTGCCAAGCTCCTTACTGCCAAATGCCAAGGAAGGGAGGATGTATGAAATTAGTGCTGATCCGTATCTATTTCTATAATGTGGACTGTTCAAATTATGTACTCATATTTAGGGTTTCATATCACAAGAATATCACCATCTGTACGACGACCTCCATACTAGTTTAGTGAATGTATAGTGATCTTCATGTTTGTTTAGTTAAAAGTAATGCTGAACTCAACATGATCTGTCTGCGTGGTGAGCATGACAATGTTAACCTTAAAAAAAAAAGCATGACAATGTTGTTAAAAGAAGGAAGTAAAAAACAAGCTCTTCTGCTGGCCTGACCGTTGCTTTATTTTGTCTGAACATGCTACACATTATAATTAATAGTACTTATCATATGACCTTTAATTTCCAACCTCTTAAGATTTATTTTGCATGTCTGCACTGAACTTTATTACCTATGTTGCTTTCATTTTACAGTTGAACCATGACTGCTCAGCCAAAGAAGAGGAGTGTAATAGAAAGTGGAGATGGAGGTCTTGGTCTTGGCCTTGCTGCATTTATCGCAAATGGTGAAGATTTGGGTCCTATCATTCGGCATGCATTTGATTCTGGTAAACCTGAAGCTCTCATGCAAAACCTCAGGAGTATTGTAAAGAAAAAGGAAGTTGAGATCGAAGAGCTTTGTAAACTTCATTACGAGGATTTCATCCTGGCCGTCGATGAACTACGTGGTGTGTTGGTTGATGCTGATGAGCTAAAGGGCATGCTAACTGATGAGAACATACACCTGCAAAAGGTTTCTAGTGCCTCATTGTTGAATCTTGATGAGCTTTTTGAGTTATATTCGATTAAGAAAAACATAGGAGAGGCCATAACGACGTTGAAGATATGTGTGAAAGTCATCAGTTTATGCATGGCATGCAATGGTTATATTGCAGAAGCTAAGTTTCATCCTGCCCTTAAGACTCTGGACATGATCGAGAAGGGCTACTTGCAAAATATTCCTTTGAAACTTCTGAAGAAGGTAGTTGCAAAACATATACCATTGATAAAGATGCACATTGAGAAGAAAGTCTGCAGTGAGTTTAATGATTGGCTTGTTCATATCAGAAGGATGGCTAAGCAGATTGGACAGGTCTCAATAAGTCAGGCCTCTATGGCTCGACAAAAAGATGAGGAAATGCGTGCCCGGAAGAGAGAGGCTGAAGCACATAGTGATGCTAGACCAGATGAGCATGTGTACACCTTGGATGTGGAGAATACAGATGAGGAATCAACACTAAATTTTGATCTCACGCCAGTGTACCGGGCACATCACATGCACATACGCCTTGGTATTGGGGAGAAGTTTCGAGATTATTACTACAAGAATAGGCTCATGCAGCTCAACTTGGACATGCAAATCTCCACCTCTCAACCCTTCCTTGAGTCCCATCAACCCTTACTTGCTCAGGTAGCTGGATTTTTTATTGTAGAACAACGTGTACTTCGAAGTGCAGATGGTTTGTTGTCTGAAAGCCAAGTTGAATCAACATGGGAGATTGCTATTGCTAAGATCACATCTATACTGGAGGATCAATTTGCTCGCATGAGTACAGCCAGCCACCTCCTCCTCGTTAAAGATTATGTCACTTTGTTAGGCACAACTGTTAGTAAGTATGGTTATCAAATCACACAATTGATTCAAGTCATTGAGAAAAACAAAGACAAATACCACCAGTTGCTTCTTATTGAGAGTCGAAAGCAGATAGATGATATCCTTGCTAATGACTCATATGAGCAGATGATTATAAAGAAGGAATATGAGTATAACATGAATGTCACGGCATTCCATTTTGAACCTGATGATGTAATCCCGGAGTTTCCATATGTGGCGTCATTTTCCTCTGGTGTTCCAGATATTTGTCGTATCGTCCGGTCCTTCATTGAGGATTCTATCAGCTATTTTTCATACAGTGCTCGCATGAACTTCTATGAAGTTGTGAAAAGTTACCTAGACAGGCTATTGATTGAGGTGTTAAATGATAGTCTTCTGAACATGGTTTATGCTCGCTCGTTAGCCATGTCACAGATGATGCAACTTGCAGGGAATATTTCCGTTTTTGAGCAATCTTGCGATATGTTCCTCTTATTTTCTGCTCAACTGTGTGGCATTCCAAAGCGTATTGCGCAGAGATCTCATTCCGGTTTGACTGCAAGAGCTGTCCTAAAAGCCTCCCAGAATGCAGCATATAACTCATTGATAAATTTGGCCAATTTCAAGATTGATGAATTTATGGTGCTCTTGGACGATGTCAACTGGATAGTGGAGGAAGCCCCAGATAATCCAAATGACTATATGAATGAGGTCCTTATCTATCTTGAAACGCTAGTATCAACAGCGCAGGAGATTTTACCACTAGAAGCACTATACAAGATGGTTTCTGGTGCAATGAGCCACATCTCGGACTCTATCATGACAACACTTCTTAACGAAGGCGTGAAAAGGTTCACTGTCAATGCAGTTATGGGGCTTGACATTGACTTGAAATTACTGGAGGCATTCGCGGAAGAGAAATTTCATAGGACCGGTTTGGCGGATTTGGGTAAGGAAACAACATTCGCTGATTGTTTGGTTGAAATAAGGCAGCTAGTCAATCTCCTCCTTAGCAGCCAGCCAGAGAACTTCATGAATCCAGTGATAAGGGGGAGGAACTATGGGTCATTAGACTACAAGAAGGTTGCCATCGTTTGTGACAAGTACAAGGATTTTGCAGATGGGTTGTTTGGAAGCCTTTCAAACCGCAACAAGCAGGATGCTCGCAAGAGGTCCATGGATGTTCTGAAGAGAAGGCTGAAGGATTTTAGCTAATTAAGGTTAGGAATGTTTGCCTTTGTAAATAAATTGTCATTGCGCTGCTGAAAATGACCTTTGAAAGTTGCCAGTGTCAGACCTTCTATCTCAATTTCTAAATAGACATATGAATAGGTCAAGTTTTTGATCTTCAGTCTTGATTAGTACTATAGTTTGAGTTGCTATTTTCCAGTCGTGTTCTTCCTCGGGTCGAACACCTACAGCAGCACAGGTGTTAATAACAGCTTTTATATACCACCGTTCATTTCTTTAAATTTGATAACCTAACTTGATTTTTCTTTTTATTTTTGTCTCAAATGCATCTTCCAAAGTGACATGAAAGATCATTTTACTAGTATTTCTGTGGGAAACTCTACTCATCTCTTAAGGAGATATCATCTTATTTTTGCATGAAATTTAAAAATTTTTAGTAAGATAAATCAATATATAATATGTCACTTTACAAACATGCATATTCAAATTCAACTTATACACATAGAAACAAAAACAACGAATTTAACTATGAATAGAACGAACGAGCAATTCACAGTCAAGTTTGTTATTTTTGTTTAGAATTGTATAAATCCAATTTAACTTGCATGCTTGTGAAAAGATATATCATATATTAATATATCTTGATAATTTTTTTTAAAAAAATTTGATGACTTTTTAGACGTTATGCATAAAACTAGAGGAAGTTCTCTCGAGAACAGAAATCCACTCCCTTTCTGTGTTGCTTAACGTAAAAGCCTGCTACCTGCATCAAGAACATGGGACTCCACATAATTCTAATCATGCTGTAACGAAGTGTTAACATCTGCAAAATCTACTAGAGTCATGGTAAGCGGCTAACATGCTGTTGGTGTTGGACGTCCAAATGGATCACTGAAACAAATACTACAACAGCTATATCTATACTACTTGTAAAAGACATTAGCGGTGGTGATGAATTGTCAACCACCACCACTACTGATATATGGGCCATGATGTGAGTGATCTACCATTTTTTTTTGTACTTGTGTGAAGTAGTTGTGTACTCTTTCTATTGATTTGCTTCTTGCCATCTTGATTCAATAGAAAAAAAGTTAATTAGATCCATGTCATTATAAATTTGTTCATTTTGAAAAATACCACTACAATTCATTTAATTGGAACGATGCCATTATAAATTTATTGAAATTAAAGATATGTCATAGTTTATCCTTTCGGTGCACTGTAATTATTTTTTGGACCAAATTACCCCTTATCTTCTACCAGCACTAAGTTGGATGAGGAGACGCCTTGATGTCGCGATGGGTTATCCTCAATCCGGCAGGTTGGCGTTCGTCAAGGCAGCAATGTGAAATCCCAAACAGCAAAACAAAATTCAAAGCTAACGCCCTTTACCTCTGTGATCGGCGGCGGCCACGGTTCAACATCGACGGACTCCAGCTTCTGCTCCGCTCCCGCTGCCACCGATCTAATCAACAGGCGCGCACAGCCGCTGCCGCCCCGGTCTCATCGACTGTAATGGGATTGAAGAGAGTGGAGGGGACTAAGGTAGAAAATAATGGGTAATTTGGTCAAAAGGGAATTTTCAATGCATCAAAGGGTAAGTAGTGATATATTTCTGATTTCAACAGATTTTGTTTCAATTATACGAATTGTAATGGTATTGTTCAAAACCAACAAATTTATAATGGCATGGATCCAATTAGCCCTAAAAAAGATAAACTTTTTAGGTTTTTATTGTAATTTAAAATAACTCAATTTATTGACATGTATATATTTTATAATCATATGAAAAGTCATTTCGTTAACACGGATGGAGTCATCAATCTGTATAGAAAACGAATTTCAGCCAAATAGAAGCTAATATTTTTAACCTTTTGTAACACATGGGTATTTGGCTAGTGTAATAATACCTTTTGTAACCTACGGGTGAGTTCTGTCCCCTTCTTTCCCAACTCACATCTCTTTTTTCGCGCGCACGCTTTTCAAACTACTAAACGGTGTGTTTTTTGCAAAAATTTTCTATATAAAAGTTGCTTAAAAAAATCAAATTAATTTATTTTTCAAAAAAAGCTAATACTTAATTAATCACGTGCTAATGGACTGTTCCGTTTTCCGTACGCGTGGTATGTGTTAGAAGAGCATGCAAACGAACACAGCACAACGATTCCATTAACATCCTAACCGTCCGCTGCTCCGCACAACGCCATGGTGGAACTGCCAAGTGTACTCCAAATCTCCAAATATCCAGCCCCTCCTTCCAACCTTGCGACCTTGATCGTTTCAGGTCCCTTGACCATTCGTTGCAATATACTACTACCGGTCAGCCATCAAACCGTACGATCCGAGACTGAGGCTATGTTCGACAGCCATATTTCGCTACTCATCTTCGTCATTTTTCACGCGTACGTTTTTCAAACTGCTAAACGTGATTTTTTTGCAAAAATTTTTTTATAGAAAAGTTATTTTAAAAAATTATATTAATTTATTTTTTAAAAAAATTAACTAATACTTAATTAATCATGCACTAATAAATCGTTTCGTTTTACATGTGTGTGAGATGAGTTTCCAACTCTAGATGCCGAACTCAGCCTGAGTGGTCATGCGTATACTTGCGATCTGCCTCTCCTCGAAGGCTCGAACCAAACAGCGCAGTAGCAAGCACCCGTTTGTTCCAAGAAACTAGCCGAACAACGTCGCTTGCAATCGTCCCGCTGATGAAGCTGCTGCTACGGTACTACTACGTACGTTTCAAAATATAAAAATTTAATATTTGATAAGACATTTTTTAATATTTAGATTGTCTGTTTAAATTTAGTAATAAAAAATATCATATTTAATGTTAGGTTTTTATGCTTTGGAACGAAGAAAGTAAGTCTTCTCGGCAGGTCGCCGTGCGCACCTTGCCTGCCGCCGCGGACGCGCGCGCGCTCGCCTCGAAATGGCTCGGCGCCCTCGCGGCATTGTTGGTGTCGTGCATGCAGAGGTTGGTTTGAACTTTTGAAGTCGTTTCGTTTTGTCTCCCGTTCCGTTCCGGCCGGTGACAAACTAGGTAGTACAAGTAGAAGCAGTCGTGCCCTGGTCGATATGCCACCGCGATTCAAATTTCAATTCAAGCAGCGGCAATGACTTGTCGTGTAGAGTGTGCATCGGCAACAACACCAACATTAACCTGTGTGACTACTCAGCTTGTGCTATTGCTTCTACACGGTTGTTTGCGTTACTAGTCACGCATTCGTACTCTCGACTGCAGCCATACTTACAATTTCGTGCGAACGAACCAAGCTAATTTTACTTTGACTTGATCAGAACATTTGAAAATTCTTTCTTCATTTTTTTTACCAAGCGATATATATATATATGGTAAATAATTAAAATGGAGGGATTAATGATCAGGTGCGTGTATTGGACACTGTATGGTATAAATATCCAAAATGATATTACCTCCGTCCCAAAATAAATGTACTTTCTCAATTCAAATTTGGAACGGATGTAGTATCACAATTCACAAACCTTAGGGTGTGTTCGGGGGAATGGGTTGGAAACCCCTCCTCTCCGACACACAAAACAAAACATGTATTATTGTATGATTAATTAAATATTAGCTAATTTTTTTAAAAAAATGAATTAATATGATTTTTTTAAGTAATTTTTCTATGAATTTTTTTTTGCAAAAACACATCATTTAGCAGTTTAAGAAGTATGCATATAAAAAATAAAAAAAAATGAAGCTAAAAACCTTAGCTGCCGAACACAACCTTTAATCAGTAAGTGGTTCTTCAACGGTCTGCTGCCTGCAGTGGTCAAATTCTACTGAAAGAATTACTAGTAGGCATCCCAAGACTGCCACCATCTATCAGGTACTGCTTCAAATTCCAAGCACAAGGGGTTGCTTGTGCCTAGGATTTCTAATGACTTGATTAGGTCCATTAAATTTTCACCGAACTGACCGGTTGAAGATTTTCACCTGACTGCAAGTACTTCTCTTGATCACGGTCATTTGTTTAACACATCTCAATCATCACTAGATGAAAACTGAACAAATAGAAGTACTTACATACTGGTCACTGTTTTTGTCTGAATTTAGATTCCTCAACGTAAGTACGGAGTACGTATGTATGTGAATAGTCGGTCTAGCTCCAAAGACTGCATTCAATTGAATTTTTCAATTCAAAGTTTATTTTATTTTATTTTATTCAACGCATGTACATCTGAAGTCAAATTCTTTCCTGGTCTGAACATTTTGGCTCGGCTGGAGAGTCAAAAGTATTATGTCCCAGCTGACCAGCCAAATTAAACAAGCTTACGGGTGAAATAGACATAGTATTACAGCATGGTTTTACAGTAGGAGTACTTATGTGCGGGATAATCTGCTGTGAATTCTAGCTTACAGATTATGGATTGTCGAAAGTATGGTTCCGAAACTCCTGAAATAATACGATTTTATCAAAAAAATTCTTCATCGGCATTTCTTTTTTTAAATTAACTCATCAAATTTATAATATTTAATTAATTCATTTATATAATGTACCGTACTGAAACAATTCAAATTATATAATGCATTCTGTGGCCACGGCTCGTATATGCTGACCTTCCTGTTATTGTTGATCAAGTCCAAGGTCAAGCCATTAAGGTAATATAATACTAGACTGCCAGCTTGCTGGCTGCGTGATATTTGCATGTTAGATGCACACGGATAAACTAATAGATTATCTAGTTTTGATTAATATATCACACTATATAATAATAATCCGCATATATATAAATTTTTTGGGGTGAGAATTATCGAATGGCACAATAGCAATAGAATGATAAAATACAAAACGATTATAATATATTGAAATGATTTAAGTTCATCCAACATTCTCCGATAAAAATGAGTAAATTCCACAAAACAATAGATATATTTTGATCAAATTTCATTAAAGCTACATTCTTAAGATGGTGTATAACTGAATTATAAATTTATTAACATCAAATTTATCACGAAACTACACAGCGCAAAACTATAGATTTAGTAATGAATTCATCACAAAACTACATATTTTAGAGTTTAGATCCCCACCACTACTGTTCTGACGGTCAGAGCTATGAACATTATAGTTTTGTGATAAACTTAGTACTAAATACGTAATTTTGGGATACTATGTGTTAAATCTATAGTTTCGTGATAAGCTCAATGCTAAATCTATTGTGACTTAAGTATGTAGTTTTTCAGTAGTTTAGTCATATTATTTGTAGTTTTGCAAAAGTGAAGCATCTTCGATGTCATGGTGGACTTGTGATGCGAGTGCATGACTCCATTCACCAAGTTTATAATTTTTATGCCTACGTTTACACACGTGCAAATGTACTTTTCAACTAGTTGAATACCCGTACTATACTACATATAAAAAGAAAATATATTATAATGTTATTTAAAATAAATAAAAATATAATTCTTATGAATTCTGTTATAGGAAATATTCACCTTTTTAATTTTATATATGGCTATACATTAAGATTTGTTTGTTTTTAATATTAAAAAATTAAGGAGTAATAAAAAATTAAAATGGGATATGTAAGGTGGCACAATAAGGGTATTTACAAAAAATAAATTAGTGACCTTAGTAAACTAATCTTTTAAAAGAAGATAGTAATGGTGACAGTAAATCTGCGTGGGTGTATGCATGTGGAGTAGCAGTGTATGTGTTTTTCTTGTGAGAAAAAAAAGAGAAAATTGTGTGTTTAAGTGAGAATCGAGGAGTAAACCATGCATAAAAGCGAATTGCGCTGTTGTATTAAAGGAAACCAACAGGAAAGGTAAATTAAAGGGTAAATTAAATATATAGGAGCGAGTATCTCTTGTTTCATTGTGACTCCATGATCTATACAAGTATCAAGCATTCATTCTGTTACAAAATAAATGCACAACGGAGACACAAATTTGTTATCATATCAGCTGGGTTACAAACTATTGACAATGATCACTATTGAGAAATTGATTACAAACGTAGGGGAATAACAATGAGAACTTCTCTCTTCCCGTACGGCTTACAAGAGTATATATAGGAGATAAAAGAAAAGACTCCTAATAGGAAACAACTAGGAATCCTACTAGGAAACTAATCCGAATATATTGTATGTTTAAATTCGGATCACACATTTAACAATCTCCACCTTGAGACGAATTTTCTCTTGTAGCATAAAAAACATCAATCACCAAGAAATACCTCACGTAGATAAAATCACCGCGCGCCAAATAGTCCCTAGGACTATACTGTAACACCAACCAAGCTTGAGCAAAGCTCAAACTTAGTAGCAGCTTTGTCATCATATCAGCTGGGTTATCATGAGTACTTATCTTGCATATCTTGACATCACCTTCAGCAATCACATCTCGAATAAAGTGATATCTCACATCAATGTGCTTTGTTCTCTCATGGAACATCTGATCCTTTGTAAGGCATATTGCACTTTGACTATCACAAAATATATTAATGCAAGACGTAACTCCACAAAGCTCAGTGTACAAACCTCTAAGCCAAATAGCTTCTTTACAAGCTTCAGAAATAACCATATACTCTGCTTCCGTAGTAGATAAGGTAACAGTTGCTTGTAAACTTGCCTTCCAACTAACAGCACAGCTTCCAATAGTGAAAACATAACCTGTGAGTGATCTTCTCCTATCCAAATCTCCAGCAAAATCTGAATCCACATAACCAACAAGTCCATCTCTAGATCTCCCAAACTGCAAACAAGCACTAGAAGTACCACGAAGGTATCTGAAAATCCATTGAACTGCTTTCCAATGCTCTTTGCCAGGATTAGCCATGTATCTACTGACAACACTCCAAGCATGTGATAAGTCAGAACGAGAACATACCATGACATACATAAGTGAACCAACTGCACTTGAATATGGAACTCTAGACATGTACTCAACATCATAATCTGACTGTGGACATAAATCTGAAGATAATCTGAAATGTGCAGCTAAAGAAGTACTCACTGGTTTTGCATCATGCATATTGAAACGACGAAGAACCTTTTCAATATAGCCTTTCTGACTAAGATATAACTTGCCAGATTGTCTTTCTCTAGTAATTTCCATACCGAGAATTTTCTTCGCTGCGCCCAAATCCTTCATCTCAAACTCACTACTTAATTGTGCCTTCAACTTTGCTATCTCTGATTTGTCTTTTGCAGCAATTAACATATCATCGACATAAAGAAGCAAATATATAGCTGAACTATCAACAACTTTGAAATAAACACAGCTATCAAAATTGGATCTTCTAAACTTCTGAGAAAGCATGAAAGAGTCAAATCTCTTATACCACTGTCTAGGTGACTGTTTCAACCCATAAAGAGATTTCTTCAACCTACAGACTAAGTTTTCTTTTTCAGGAACAACAAAACCTTCAGGTTGCTCCATATAAATGTCCTCTTCTAACTCCCCATGTAAAAATGCAGTTTTAACATCCATTTGCTCTAGTTCATAATCATGCATTGCAACAATACCAAGTAAAGTGCGAATTGAACTATGCTTCACAACAGGGGAAAAGACATCATTGAAATCAATACCTGGAATCTGGCTATAACCTTTAGCAACTAACCTTGCTTTGTACCTTGCCTCATCAGTTGGAGATATACCTTCCTTTCTTTTGAAGATCCACTTGCAACGGATAGATTTCTTTTCATTTGGCAATTTCACCAATTCCCAAGTACGATTCTTTTCAAGTGACTCCATCTCATCATGCATAGCAGTTATCCATCTATTGCAATCATCAGAAACAATAGCCTCAGAATATGACGAAGGTTTTGCATTACCTTCAATTTTTTCTGCCACACTCAAAGCATAAGCAACTATGTTCGCTTCTTCAATATATCTTTGAGGGGGTTTAATAATTCTTTTGGGCTTATCTTTCGCAATAGAATGTTTTGGCGACTGCTCAACAGTAGAAGAATATGAATTTTCAATAACAGGTGCATCTTGGTTAATAGCAACATCTTCTTTTTCTGATACATGTCCTGAACTGATCAAGTGCTCCACCTGCACACTTGCTTTTTGCTGACTCTCAACAGGAACATTAGTAGAAGATTTGTCATGTAACATAACTGATTCATGGAAGGCAACATTTCTACTAATCACAATCTTTTTAGTTTCAGGACACCATAACTTATAGCCTTTCACACCAGACGGATAACCAAGAAAAATGCATTTAATAGCTCTAGGCTCCAATTTACCATTATCAACATGAGCATAAGCAGTACAACCAAATACTCTTAAGTCTGAATAATTTGCTGGGGAACCAGACCATACCTTAATTGGAGTCTTCTTATCAATTGCATAACTGGGTGACCTATTAATAAGATAACAAGCAGTGGAAACGGCTTCCGCCCAAAACTGTTTAGGCAAACCTGCATTAGACAACATACAACGGGCTTTTGATATAATTGTCCTGTTCATACGCTCAGCTACGCCGTTTTGTTGAGGTGTATGAGGAACGGTGTAGTGACGCACAATGCCTTCAGACTTGCAATATGATTTAAATATCTTAGAACAGAACTCCATCCCATTGTCAGTACGAAGTATTTTCACCTTCCTTTCAGTTTGTCTTTCAACCATAGTTTTTCACTCTTTAAATACACCAAAAGCTTGATATTTGTGCTTCAAGAAATAAGGCCAAACTTTTCGCGAATAATCATCAACGATAGTCATCATATAACGAGCACCTCCAAAGGATGTCTTACGAGCAGGCCCCCATAAATCAGAATGCACATAATCAAGAATACCTTCTGTAGTATGTGTAGATGTGTTGAACTTCACCCTTTTATGCTTGCCAAAGATGCAATGCTCACAAAATTTGAGTTTCCCGATGCCTTGTCCATCTAGCAATCCTCGCTTGCTCAATTCTGCCAAACCAATTTCACTCATATGCCCAAGACGCATATGTCAAAGATTAGTAGCATTGGAATTAGATAATGAATCTGAAACTACAGCAACATTATCTAATATAGTTGTACCTCGCAGATGGTACAGGTCGGCGGTTTTAATATCAGCATTCATCACAACAAGAGAGCCCTTGGTTACCTTTAAAATTCCCTCTCCATCGGAATATTTGTACCCTTTGCGATCAAGAGTACTTAAAGATATGAGACTTCTCTTCAAATTTGGAATATGCCGCACATCTGACAATGTTCTGATACAACCATCAAACATCTTGATCTGAATTGTTCCAATACCTGCAACCTTGCATGGCGTATTATCACCCATCAAAACAGTACCACCTTTCACAGACTCATAGGTGGCAAACCAATCCCTGTTTGGGCACATGTGATAGGTGCATGCAGTATCAAGAATTCACTGGTCACTAATTTGTGCACAACCAGCATAAGCAACAAGTAATTCTGCACCAGACTTATTATCAGTAACAACTGCGGCTTTACCTTCCTCTTCTTTATTATCTTTCGGTCTATAACTTCTGGTTCTCTTGTCTTTATTCTGTAGCTTCCAACACTCAGAGATATCATGTCCATCTCTCTTGCAGTATTTGCATGACTTATATCTGCCTTTGGACTTTGATCTTCCACGGTAGCTACTTGAACTTTTATTTCTTAATTGATTCTTTGTGTTCTTCTCCTGTTGCCTGCCCCGAACTGCCAAGCCTTCTGCTTGTGAACTTGAACTTTCAGAAGGTACCATCTTCTTCATCTTTTCTTTGGCATGCAAAGCTTCATAAACTTCTTTCAAGGTTAAAGTATCACGACTATAAAAAATAGTATCTCTGAAATTTGCATATGAGCTAGGCAACGAACACAATAGAATAAGGCCTAAATCCTCCTCATCATACTTTATCTCCATAGACTCAAAGTCAGCAACAATTTCCTTGAAAGTGAAGAGATGATCCATCACAGATTCATCATCTTGCAATTTGTGCAAAAATAACTTTTGCTTCAGGTGCATCTTACTGGTCAGATCCTTTGTCATGCAAATCTGTTCCAGCTTCAACCACAGCTCAGCGGCTGTCTTCTGCTTAAGCACCTCCTGCAAAATATTGTTAGATAGATGAAGATGAATATATGCCATAGCCTTACGATCTCTTTTCTTGTCATCGTTGGACCAATCCTGAGTCCTCTTGTCAAATCCCGATAGCGCATCATCGAGGTCTTGTTGTGCAAGAACTGCTCGCATCTTCACTTGCCATAGTGAGAATCTTGTGTCTCGGTCCAGGAGCGGTAGATCATACTTTAAACTCGCCATGGGAATTAATCCTGAATTTGCTGGTAAAAATTAGGGTAAACCTAGCAAAAACGCGAACCTCTGGGTACACTTCTCGTGTGCACGTAGCAATGATCTTAAATATTCCTGGTACACAAGCTTAGTGTGCGTGTAGCAATTCAACGTGAGTTTGGAACTTCACGTGAACAGGCAGGCTGTTACTGCCCTAACTTTCCCTCCTCGGGACACATGTGCTTGTGGTAGTAGTACTCGTAGTAGATCGATTCCTACTGCTGCTTCTTGATGCCCTGCTGCTGATCGGCTGCTGCATGTATTTATCGTGCGGACGTGGAGGGGCGGCAACGACTCCGCGTCGGATTGAAGCCGGCGACAGCAGAATCGATCTCGCCGAATATATCAGTCGACGTAACGGACACGCCGTCTGTCGAATTGTAGAACGACGAACGGCGACGTGGTGTTGATCGGATCTCCAATACTCTAATACCACTTGTTATAAAATAGATGCACAACGGAGACACGAATTTTACGTGGAAAACTCTTGCGGGAAAAAACCACGGGCGCCGACTGACAATGATCACTATTGAGGAATTGATTACAAACGTAGGGGAATAACAATGAGACAAGAGTATATATAGGAGATAAAAGAAAAGACTCCTAATAGGAAATAACTAGGAATCCTACTAGGAAACTAATCCGAATATATTGTATGCCTAAATTCGGATCACACATTTAACACATTCAACTTGACTAATTACATACTTTCAGGACCTAGAGCTAGTAGATGTCAGGATCACCCTTAATTATTCCAAATCAATGCGCCTAAATTGACTAAACTACTCCATTTCTACATGGATGAACAGCTAGCTTTGCGAGGCTACAGCATTTTTGCATGGATGAAGCTCTCACAGAAGAAAAAAAAAGAATAAATTTAAAGGAATTCAACCAAATGAACATGCAGTTGATCTCTACGCAGTTCTTCAATCTTCATGTCTACATATTAACGGCTCGCACGCCAGCTGCAGCTAGCGATCGAGCAAAACCGGCCGCCATGGCGCCATCCACCCACGCATGGGATAGATATTGCGCATAGGCCGGCGGCGCGCCGGTGGCCGGCGCGGCTAGCTAGCTAGGTGGCTGGTGGCAGCTGCCTCCGGAGCCTCCGGGACTTTGGTGACAACCATTGCCTCCCTGGAGCACCGGCAAGATGAGCTCCCCGGCAACGCCGCCCTGGCCCTGCAGCCAGCTGCCAAATAAGTCACCTTCCAGCAGCCTCGCCGCCATGATCGCGTTGCAGCACTGCATCAGCAGCACGGCCAGCACCACTCTCACCATCGCCGACGACGCCATGAATTCAGCTGCAGTTACTACTGTACCAACTAAAGCTTAGTTTGGTGGCTTTGGCTAGAGCTAGATTTGTTTTAGATATGGCAGACAAGAATTCAAGCTGGCTGCCCACGTGAATTGAAGCTAGCTAGGTTTGTTGGAAGAGAGACAGGACGGGCTGGTTATATATAGAGTTTTTGGTGGCTGTATATACGTACGTAAACGTTGAAAGTAAAAGGTTGTGCAACAAAAGTGACCGGGTCTATTCTTGGACGCCATGTAAAACAACGAAGTGAACGAACCAACACTACTTTTAAGCTTTTGATTGTCATTAATTCTCGCCTCGCGGAACAAGAAAAAAAACGCGGTTTTTTGGAGCTAGCGTGCGAGCGGGCCGCGGTCACGTTTAATTCAATTTCCTACGTTTGACATTGACAAGTATGCTGTACAAGTGCCATTTCAAGGGATTTTGAGTACGTTGTTCGTTAGCTACCCTGCCTACTACATTCCCATGAACTCGATCGTTGTTTGACCTCCTTGCCTGCGTCAGCTCCCGTACATTGTCCGACCAACCGACCGGCGTACGTTCGCCCCGTACTTTCCCGGCTTGCATGTAACTACACGTTTTGGCTGATCGAGACGATTTCCATCGATCGATCGATGAGCAAGAGAGGGTCGTATTCAACGAGCTAGTCAGCGGCCGCCAATCGATATGATCGATCGGACCGACTGGACTGACTGATCATCTAGCTAGCTGTTGTATACGACGAAGTTACGCACGCAATTAATCTCATCTCACTGATCCAATCGATATGATCTAGCTGTTGTATGCACGAATTGTATTGTGAGCTAGAGTTAGCGAACTTCAGATGTTGCTGATCTCTGACTTAGTTCATGACTGCCGTTGCCGGCCCGGCCGCTGCATTGCAGGGGGCTGGCCAACCTACCTGAAGCCTACGTCGTTTATAACTTCCGAGAAAGTGGCGGCGACTTTGATCGATCGATCTCTGCGAGAAATTCATATATTCATTCATATCGATCACACCGTCTACGGCCGGACGTGCAGTGCGTGCGTACCGGCAGGTTTAGTTTACGTACGCGCATGCATCAGTCAGACAGTCACCTGCTGCAGACTCGACTCCATCACCAATTCACCACCAGACTAGCTCGCTCCATCGATCTCAAATTGAATTAGGGCCTCATCGTACGCGCGTCTTCCATAAAAAGAATCAATTGCTGCTAAATTTTAAATTTTCAAATTTGATTTTAAAGTTAATTTTAGGATATTTTTTAACATGGCTTTTAAGTGGTTAACAACATATAATTAAAAGCTTCAGGCATAATCTTTTTCATTAATAAGTCGTTTTGATATATAATCTGACATATGCCATAGCTAGTGCTTATTAGCTCCTAAATCTCTTGTAGGGAGGCACGGAGGTAGTAGCTTGATCATGCATGTCTCGCATGCATATCCTTGCTGTCGAATAATGGAGTGCTTAATATACTAGCTAGTATTTCGTTTTTTTTAATACAGTTAATGTTGATCAAGTCTGGCTGTGTTCGGACGGTAATTCTCAGCCTATAATCCCTTGTTTTTCAGTGCACGTTTTTTTAACTACTAAACGATACGTTTATATATATATATATATATATATATATATATATATTGCTTTAAAAAATTATATTAATTTTTTAAATTGTTTATTAGCTAATACTTAATTAATCATACATTAATAAGTCATTAAAACAAGTCATTTCGTTTATAATGCTGAAGAGTTAAGGTTCCCAACCCATAGGTTCGAACTCAGCTAGCCTAAAGCTTTTTTTTAGAGAAACTATATAAATAAAGTCAAATAGTAAGGGTAGTAGCATATATGCTATACGTACGTTCCAACAATATGCCCGCTGTGCGGCCATAATACCACAAAATTTACCTTCAGTACCACATGCATCATGGCAGCATTTCTTCCACCAATACCACAAACTTCACATATATAAAAGCGAATCACGCTATTGTATTAAAGGGAAAACCAAAAGGAAAAAAAGTAAATTTCTTCTAATGTGTCGGACAAGTATCAACATGATCTGATTACACACTTAATTTCAGGGCCTAGCTAGCTTTGTCACTGACTACCTTATTCCAAATCAGTAGGCCTAAATTGACTAGACTAAACTACAAGTCTACAAACAATGAACAGCTTGCAAAGTTCCATTTTTGCATGGAAGCTCGATCTTACAGGGGTAAAATAAAAGAATTAAGGAATTGAATCAAATGAATTATCTCTACGTGTGCAGGAGTATATATATATCGAACTTAATTAGATCTTCATGTACATGCTAACTTCCCGCGCGCCTGCAGCGAACAAGCAAAACCGGTCCGCGATCCATCCATGGCGGCCGGCGCGGCGAGGCTAGTTACGGAGTCCAGCATTTTCCGGATCCGGAGCCGCCTGAATTGGGACCTTGGTGGCAATCATTGCCTCCCTGGAGCACCGGCAAGATGAGCTCCCCGGCGACGCCGCCCTGGCCCTGCAGCCAGCTGCCAAATAAGTGATCACCTTCCAGCAGCCTCGCCGCCATGATCGCGTTGCAGCACTGCATCAGCAGCACGGCCACCAGCACCACCCTCACCGTCGCCGCCGACGACCACGCCATGTATTTAGCTGCAGTTCGTACTACTGTAATAGTACCTAGCTAGCTAGAGCTTTATTCGATCGGCTGTTGATTCGATCGGCTAGATTGTTTAATTCAGAGTGGCAGACAAGCTAGAATTCAAGCTGGCTGCGTACGTGAAAATGGCTGAAGAACTGAAGCTAGTTTGTGTGTGTTGTGGGGGGCAGGATATGTTGGCTGGTTATATATAGAGTTTGGCGGCTGTATATACGTTATGTTGAAGTAAAAAGGTGTGCAACAAAAGTGACCGGCCAGGTCTATTCTTCGGCGCCATGTAAAACAACGTGCTACTACTACTTTTAGGCTTTTGATTGATTGATTGTCTCGCGCGCGGAAAAACGCGGTTTGTTTGAGCACGTACGCTTAATTAATTCAATTTCCTACGTTTGGCATTGACAAGTCTATTAGTACCATTCAAGATCATTGATACGATCAACCAAAGCGAGGGTCGTACGCAGGATTACGTCGTTGCTCGTTAATTAGCTACCCTGCCTACATTCCCATCAACACCAATTCAAATACGTGCTATATATATCATGAACTCGATCGTCAGTACTATATATGACCTCCGGACTCTGGTCCTTGCCTGCGATAGCTCCCGGCCGTTGTTGGACACTTGGATCAACCGACCGGCGCCGTCCGACCCATACTTCCCGGTTTGCATATAACTACGTGTAACTATAGCAATTTTGACAATTTGACCATTTTTAAAAATTTATTATAAAAATAGATCATGCCAAAATATATATTCAACCAAAAATAAACCGTGACCTTGATGCCATCAAGTATGGCGCAGAGGTCCAACATCTCAGCGCCACGTCCTTTGATGCGGAGATTTTGCTATGCTAAAACTAGAAGTCTAATTTGATAAGGGCTAAGCGTCACAGAGCCTGGTGTTGAGACCTCATATGAAAATGATTGTTTGGCCTTTAGGTTATATTATTACAAAATTGAATTTGAACTTTTATATATATATATATATATGTGTGTGTATGTATGTATGTATAGACTCCATCACGAATTCACCACCAGACTCAATCGATCTCAAATGAATTAGCGAATTCGTTGCACAGAGCATTTTAATCTGACGCATGCTATAGCTAACGCTCATTAGCTAGCTCGATCTTGTCACATACATGTATGCATATCATTGCCGTCAAATAATGGAGTGTTCTTACCATAGGAGTATATATATCGTACATATATATCGACCTTTCTATTACAATTAATGTTGATCAAGTCTAACTAGCTTTTTTAAGAGAAACTATATATAAATAAAGTCAAATTGTAAGGGTGTAGAATATATGCCATATGTACGAATCGATAATTATGCCACACCACATTCCTCGTGTGGCGTTGAAAAACTAATTAATTCAATAAAATACGAATCGATAATTATGCCACACCACCCTGTCACACCCCGCCCCTGCGCCACTGTACAAATGGCACCGAGGAGGACGTGCCGTAGGAGAACGGCAAACCGCTTTCCCACGGAACCGCAAAACAGGTACCAGTCCCAGGATAATGATGCTGGTACCAGCGATAACATGATGAATCAACGCAAGATTTTAATAAATACAATATACCTTTACGTTGCAGCTTCGGGTAATCCCTGAGTTGCAACCTTCAATCAGAGTCAGCAGCAGCGAAACTTAGCGGAACTAGGGCACCAAAACCACCGGCAGTAGTTTGGGTTTAGGGACGAAACTCCAACCTTCATCTTCTTCCTGAACTTAAGCCAAGAGGGAAAAAACAACAACAATGGGGATTGAGTACTTTCGTACTCAGCAAGCCACTAGAAAATGTGTACATGCAAGCATCAAAAACAGGCTGAGTTTGTTTAGCAAATCATTTTTAAAACACTTTTTCTTTTAAAGGTCTAAGTGTAGGTTTTTAAAGTAACTTTCCCTTCGGAGAGAGAGGCGTCTCACCTCAATCCGTCCACGAGTTGCTTTGCAATGACTCGAGCGGGAAAGTTAAATTTTAGCATTCATAGCACTTCCTTCTTTATTAGTTTCTTTTCACTTTCAAAACATAAACCCAACATTCTCTTCAACAATCATCCGTTAACCAAGTCTTAAGGTTAACAACTCCGGGTCCGGTCCTCTCGACCTGCCAACCCAAACTCGGCCATCTCGGCCCCTAAACTGGCCTTCTTGGCCCTATGGTGCCAGACGACACCCCAGGTCACACAGGCCTGTTCCCAACCACGAAGGCTGGCCGTCCGTCACAAAGAAGGACTCTGGTAACGGTTCCCATTCCACGAACCAATTTATTAAATGAGTTTTAAAAACAAATCTACGCTATGGGCATCACCTCACATTCGCCCTTGACCGTGGGCACGACTGTTCGAACAGTTCAATTAAACCTCTGCAGAGACTGTACGCTTTTCCCACAAGACACGAAGCTTACACCGATACTGGCCGGTATCAAAAGTTCGTGACAAAGCCTTTCTCTAACCAAACCATAAATGTCCCGTGTCCCACAGATGGGTGGAATCTCTCCATCAAGCATCAGGCCAACTTTGAAGCCCTCATCTACTCAGGCCCCACCGTATGGACCCCCGACACATCCCCATTACAGGAGATTGCCGTAAACTCCACCATACCGGTGCTCCTCACCAGCTAACCTGCTAGACATCTATATTTCAGCTAGTTACTCATCTAGGGGCATCCCATTCTACCCATGTGGTCGTACTGTGAGATGCTCGGATGTAAAACCCAAAGGAATCGGTCCTTATGCGCGACTACGAAACCAAACCACACAGGAGAGGATTCGCACCGCAAGTTTTCTCCCATAAAACCTTTTTATTTTTCAAAGTCACCGACTCCCCGAGTCGGGTTTTATAAACCTTTCACAACCCAAGTTTTTTTCCACATCGATAACCACGTATAAACCTGACATAAACAAATGGTGAAAAAGGATACCTATGCTCAGAGAGCGCAAGTATCGAGGTACTGCTGTGGTGGAGCGACAAGGGTTAAGTTTAACAAGTTCCTACGGAAAATAATGCAACTACATAGGTTGGTCCGTCGCTCGTGTGCTCGTAGACCGATGGCCGATCAAAATAATTGTGTACGCTATACATGCAAATTTGCAATCAACACATTTTATAAACTAGGAGCAATATGATCGAAGAGTGGCTTGCCTTATTGTTGGTCTTCAAATCTTCGAGAAAATTCGCGTCAGCTGCACCTCCGAAATATCCACTACGCGATCGAAAAGAGAAAAACATCCAAAACCCTATAGAGTAGATAATAAATATTATAAACTAATCATGCCATTGGATAGATCCCATTTTTAGAAAGATCGAGGAAGTTGAACTGGACTTACGGTTGGGGAGATACGGATTTTGGAAGATTACTGGATTTTCTGAAATGTGGAAGTGAACTTATTAAATTGGAAAGGAATATTCCCAAGAATATTTCTTGGCTGCGGTGTTATGGCGGAGGAATCATGGACTTCATTTTGGGAAGGCTTGGGCCTTAGCCCAGAGATGAAGGAGGGATGCAATATAGACTTCCAGTTTGAGGTGTAGAGGGATGCAAACTGAACTTTTATGGAGAAGGGGCTGGTGGATGGGTTTTGGCCTGAAGGATGTAACATGGACTTTTAGGGGTCCCTTCTTGGGGTCGGCCCGAGGAACAAAAGGGGTGTTTTACGGACTTGTGGATAGAGTATTAGTCCGGTTGGCCCAATGAAGTGGAGGGGCAAGATGTAGACTTCGTAGGGATTTTCATGGGGCTTAGCCCGATAATGAGAGGGAGGAATTGTAGACTTTTTGGCGGACTTTATGGGGTTTGGCCCGACAAAGAAGAGGGACGTGATACAGACTTTTCCCGAGTCTTTGGGTCCGCAGGGAGAGAGTCAACCTAGTGGGGCCCACTGGTGGGTCCCACCTTCTTTTCTTTTCTTCTTTTTTTTTCTTTTTCACTTTTCTTCTTCTCTCTCCTTCTTATCTCTTTCTCATTCTTATCCTTCTCTCTCTCTTTTCTCTTCTTCTGCTGCTGCTTCCTGAGCGGAGGAGAAGGCGGAGCGCCGGCCGGGGAAGGCGGGGCGGCGGCGGCTGGTGCGGTGGCTGGGAGCGGCGGCGGTCGGCTCGGCAGCATGCCACCAGGTGGCGGCCGGGCAGGAGGAGGCCGGGGTGACGGCGCGCGACACGGCCGGGTGGCGCGTGCTGCAGCGCTGCGGGAAATATTGATACGTGCGCAGAAATATTGATTTTAATATGCGCACGTATAGGAAATATTGGTCCGGTGGTCGATGTCTAAAAATAAATATTTTTAGACTCTCTGGATGGAAAGGAGATTATTTGACGACACGGTTAAAATCTTGAAATTGAAATTTCAACCGTACGAATTTTTGGAAAGGTTAAGGAGTGAAAATTCGAACTGCAAAATTCGAATAATGGAAA